>JAFMSR010000010.1:49998183-50045506 GCA_022818135.1 Saxidomus purpurata
TAGCGCATTGGAAAAATGCCTGCTATTTGTAATAGAATAGTTTTTTTTCATCTCCGCTTGGTGAAACAATGTGCCTGTACATGTATATTGATAGTGGGCGATTACTCGTAAAAGTCTTTGTTAAGCAGAAAGGATACCTTGGTAGTTGGGAGAGTTATCTTGAAATGTTTTTTCACGAATATCTTATTATATCGTCGGACATTACGCTACGCTTCATTAATGTGGAAATGGTATGTATACCGGAAGTACCGACCGGATAATTTATTTTTCTACATACATGTAAGACGGCGGGCGGACGGGCGTATAATGTTACATGCAGTGTATTGAACAGGTGTTAAATGTGTTTTAGGTCATTTATAGGATCCTAATTTCTATCTAGTGACATTTGTTAACATAAGGGTCATGGCTCTTTATTATCATCCGTTTGATCAAACATAGGGAGCTTTATTTGAATTTGCACATGTTTTGGTTCGAATACGGTTCCGCTATACCAAGGTATACCTATTCGTTACCGGAGCTGTATTCGAAAGGAGCTGTATTCGAAAGGAGCTGTATTCGGAAGGAGCTGTATTCGAAAGGAGCTGTATTCGGAAGGAGCCGGAAGGAGCTGTATTCGAAAGGAGCTGTATTCGGAAGGAGCTGTATTCGAAAGGAGCTGTATTCGAAAGGAGCTGTATTCGAAAGGAGCTGTATTCGAAAGTAGCTGTATTCGGAAGGAGCTGTATTCGAAAGGCTGTATTCGAAAGGAGCTGTATTCGAAAGTAGCTGTATTCGGAAGGAGCTGTATTCGAAAGGACCTGTATTCGAAAGAAGCTGTATCCGGTCTTACAGGGGGGGTATTCACGCAGTCTGATTGTCAAGAAATAAAGTATACGGTGTCACAAGGCAGGGCTCAGAACTGGGCCCTTTTTTATTGTAACATAAATAAGTGATATAACAGTAATTTATGAAACTTTTAATATAAATGTATATGCAGATGACTCAATATTGTATGAGTCTGTTCCTCCGGATATCAGAAATTTAAACTACACTTCAAACAAATCTTGATTTCATCAGTAAATTTGTGCATAATAAACAACGTGTCTTTACATCCACTTAAAACAAAAATGCATGGTAATTGGCTCAAATTATAAAATGAAACAATGATGCAGGTTTCCTTCATTTCTGGCAAACAACGACTGCATATCAGAAACTGTTACTACTCAAAAATAGTACGTGTACATGTATATTTAGACAATATTCTAAAATGACATAATTATATCTACCCATATTGAATAAGTACGCAAAATGTAAACTAAAAATGCATTATTAAAATCCCAGGATCACATTTACAAGTAACTATCATTTTATCAAGAAAAATGTGTTACTGACAGAAATGACCTTTATTCCTAACTTTGCTCTTTAAATCAAAAAGTACATATTAGAAAAATAGCGCAGTATTTTGTTCAATGATGTTGCAAAAAAAAGAAAGGCTTACTGACAACTCTGTTTCTTGAAGAAACAACTTGAAAACGAAAGAAAGGCATTATTTCAACATTATGTTAGAGTAAATAGAACATAATTCTATCATTATCCTATTGATAAATTTATGTTACTACATCAGTAAATTCAAAGTGATCCTGGGACTTTAGAAAACAGTATATTTTATCTATCGTATGGAATGAAGCAAATGTCAAAGAACGGGTATATTCGTCCAGTACTCAGCGACTGTCATGTGCGGTGCTATTTGTGGAAAACGAAATATAAAATATGTACAAAAGATGAAGATGTTAACTATATATGAGAGAGAGGACTGTTGGCGAGAATAATTCTGTTATTTTGAGGAGGCGTAGCTTTCGAGAAATGACGTAATTATTCTCGCCAATAGTAACTGTTACTCTATTTGATTTGTATCATGGCACGTTGATTGACAGTTCTCACGCCCTACAATATCGTGAGGTGAAACAAAATGGGTTGGATCACTTTGTTTGGTAGCGACATCAAACTGTTTTACTGAAAAAATTAATACATGTACTTGTTTGCTTTTAAAGTGTTATGTTCCGGATCAAATGTATTTATTTTTTATTTTGTTATTGACCGGCCGATAGAGACTTTTCCAAATTATTCTTGTCAACCAAAAAGCATTTATATCTAGGCAATAAAAACAATCTTAAAAGTGTTATCTTTTCAGATAGATCATGTTCTCTATGGCAGATAGATCACGGTCTAAGCTCCGCCTCCACACAAAGTTCAAATTAACTTATACAGATATGCAGTTGCCATGATACAATATAAAATTATTGAAAATAAAAAAAAACGATACAAAAATAAGATATATTAGCTCTAGATAAAAACAAAACATAATGCACATACATGAGTGTGCATAAAAAGAACGACAAAAACAGCATTATTTAAGAAGACGAGCTAAATAAAGAATGAAGTAGTGCAAATTACCATGTATATGTACACCATGTATATAAAATTATCTGTTCGCACGGTCAGTGTAATGAAAACAACTTGTGACATAATTATATAATGACACAAACAATGCGAATGAACTCTATTTCCTAGAAAAGGAAACAAACTAAAGTAGGATATCTCCGGGCAGAGACAATGTGTTATGTCTTTTTAAGTATCTGTTCTAAGTAGATCTAAAGGAAGTAAAAGAGAGACCCGGCAGAATAATGTAAAAGTAAAATTTTAATGACCACAAAATGCGATAGTCATTACATGGAGTGATCAAAAAGTCATGAAACAACTGGGATATATCTAAAATCAACACAGAAAAAGAAATGACGTGCATGTATACAATGGACCCTATTGTACGTTGACATTCTGACAAGTGAGTTGCGATATGAATGACGTCATTGATGATATCAGTATATAGGCCTAACGTTTCCCGCGAGTATCGACATTCTATTGAAACAAAATCATAAAGATTCTGTTTCATTTATTGACCGTTCATATTTACCGTTCATATTACCGTTATTTTTTTTTAGTTCAGGTCAAAGTTGGGGCTCCAAAGTGGAATGGAACAGACTTTAGTGTATTTAATTTCAGGGATGCCGTTTTTCTATAAATGTGGCTGTTTCAGGACTTATTGATCACCCCTCGTACAATTTATGTAAATGATCATGTGCGAATATAATAGTAGATTGAAACGATTCAATCACTGACGACATGAATTTCGTCGTCTATCTGCACGGTCCCCGTTTTCGTGAAGTCTATTGACACGTATTCGGTTGGTTCTGATTGCTCTGTTAGAGGTCGTCTGGCTGCATTTTCCGAAGGATTGGCTAGGTCTAACTCGGCATACACAAGATTGTCTCCTTTTTCAGGCTGAAATATGAAAATTTTCCAAATTGCTTTAATAAGTAATTAGACGCATTCCTTGACAAAGTTAGTTAACAGTTACTTGCACATCTAGTTCATAACAGGACTTCATAATTCTGGCATTAATTTCAAAAAAATTGACGGAGGGTCGAGATGAACATAGAGAACCTATATCCGGGTCACTTGCACGTGAAGAACGTTAGCACATGGTGGGCGCGTGGAAATTACATTCACACGAAGGAAAGTTACTTACAGAAACGAAACGTTGATGATCATATAAATCATAGAATTTAAAGTGGACGTATTATTATTGAAGTTTTTTTCATATCATGACATTAATTTCAAAAGAAATGAAATCTATCCTTTATAATTTAGAGTTAAAATTTCTAAAAACCATAAAACGCAGCACTGTGTACACGTAGACTCATTCGATGACGTAGATCTAACTTGACGCGGCATATAGCATAGGCACTTGGTTTCAAATTTATATATTTTTTTTCTTTCCCGCATATTCTCACTTACATACTATGTGTTTTTAGTATGTAAGTGAGAATATGCGGGAAAGAAAAAAAATATATTAATTTGAAACCAAGTGCCTATGGCATATATGCCTACTTACCTACATGTATAGGCCTATACCTGAATACTTACCGTATCGCTATTAGGGTTTAACTGTTCAGTCTCCCGTTTTCTGTCTGCCTTTGGAACTACAGCGGCATACTCTGGTAGGTCTTCGACTTCATTTTCATTATTTGATGCGCCCATGTTGTTGTAAACGGGCTCTATGAAATAAACAAAAACACACTCGGTTAACTGCATGTATAGGTCAGTAACGCACAGTGAACTGTGTCTACACTTTAAACTTATAGCTGAATACAACGGTATACGCCGAGGAAAACGATTAAGTCACGACTCACTCTCTATAATTGTTGATCTATAACTGCAAAACGAAGCCGTTGAGTATGTGAAATATATGAAAGTCTAGTCCGAAACACATACAGTAAACTCCGGTTATAACGAAGTCTTTGGGACCATTTAAATTTGTTACTTATATCCGGCGGAGTTTGTTATATCCAAATAACATTTTCATATAAAATAAAGAAAGAAAAATACTCGGATAGAGAAAAATATGTTCCTTATATCTGGAGTCGTTATATACGGAGTTTACTGTATTTTGTAATATAAAAATAAGTTATATAAAAGCTGTATTCGGCAACCAGTTTGGATACAACAAAGTGTTTAATTTATGTAGTTTGTTGTTTAATAAACAACCATCGAAATTTATGGTGTTGAGCACATAGAGATTACGTATTATGCGCAAGTCCCGCGTCCTTACCTTGAATGTCAGGTTGGAGGTTTTAAAAGCCTGTAGATATGCATGTGCTAATGTCTAGAAATCCCAAGAAATGTCCAGAATGTGTAAAACAAATTAAATTTTCAAGGAAAATTGCAGACGTAGGCGTCCATGCCAAAGCGTTCTAAACCGGTAGAATTTGCATAGAATAATGAAAAAACGACTGTAGAAATGTGAAAGAAGAAAAGAGGAAATGGTCTCATCGAGGAAAGTACGTTAGGATAAAAGAGATAATGTTCTCATCGAGGTAAGTACGTTAGGATAAAAGAGGAAATGATCTCATCGAGTTAGCCCGGTTAGCTCAATCGGTAGAGCAAGAGACTTGTAATGTCGGGGTAGCAGGTTCGATTCCCGGGGCAGACCAATTCAAATTACTAACAAGTCTTTCGGATGAGACTTTAACACCGAGGTCCCATGTATGGGGGCTATACATCTGGCATGTATAAGAACCGGGGGTGTCTCTGGAATTGGGACGCTTTCTGTATCTTGCACTATCCTCCGAAACCTAAAATAACTACTAGTAGTAACCTCTTCTGGGGGCGTTGGTCATGTGGGAAACTGGTTCCAATGATAAAGCTCTAGTATACTATACTACTACTACTATACGCGAGGTAAGTACGTTAGGATAAAAGAGGAAATGGTCTCATCGAGGTAAGTACGTTAGGATAAAAGAGGAAATGATCTCATCGAGGTAAGTACGTTAGGATAAAAGAGGAAATTATCTCATCGAGGTAAGTACGTTAGGATAAAAGAGGAAATGGTCTCATCGAGGTAAGTACGTTAGGATAAAAGAGGAAATGGTCTCATCGAGGTAAGTACGTTAGGATAAAAGAGGAAATAGTCTCATCGAGGTAAGTACGTTAGGATAAAAGAGGAAATGATCTCATCGAGGTAAGTACGTTAGGATAAAAGAGGAAATAGTCTCATCGAGGTAAGTACGTTAGGATAAAAGAGGAAATGATCTCATCGAGGTAAGTACGTTAGGATAAAAGAGGAAATTGTCTCATCGAGGTAAGTACGTTCGGATAAAAGAGGATATAGTCTCATCGAGGTAAGTACGTTAGGATAAAAGAGGAAATGGTCGCATCGAGGTAAGTACGTTAGGATAAAAGAGGAAATGGTCTCATCGAGGTAAGTACGTTAGGATAAAAGAGGAAATAGTCTCATCGAGGTAAGTACGTTAGGATAAAAGAGGAAATGGTCGCATCGTGGTAAGTACGTTAGGATAAAAGAGG
The DNA here is from genome assembly GCA_022818135.1 of Saxidomus purpurata. NCBI lineage: Eukaryota > Metazoa > Mollusca > Bivalvia > Venerida > Veneridae > Saxidomus > Saxidomus purpurata. Next base: position 50,004,085 of record JAFMSR010000010.1, read on the forward strand.
AAATAGTCTCATCGAGGTAAGTACGTTAGGATAAAAGAGGAAATAGTCTCATCGAGGTAAGTACGTTAGGATAAAAGAGGAAATGGTCGCATCGAGGTAAGTACGTTAGGATAAAAGAGGAAATAGTCTCATCGAGGTAAGTACGTTAGGATAAAAGAGGAAATGGTCGCATCGAGGTAAGTACGTTAGGATAAAAGAGGAAATGGTCTCATCGAGGTAAGTACGTTAGGATAAAAGAGGAAATTATCTCATCGAGGTAAGTACGTTAGGATAAAAGAGGAAATAGTCTCATCGAGGTAAGTACGTTAGGATAAAAGAGGAAATGGTCGCACCGAGGTAAGCACGTTAGGATAAAAGAGGAAATTATCTCATCGAGGTAAGTACGTTAGGATAAAAGAGGAAATGGTCGCATCGAGGTAAGCACGTTAGGATAAAAGAGGAATTAATCTAACCCAGGTAAGTACGTTAGGATAAAAGTGGAAATGATCTTATTGGGATAAGAGAGAAAATAATTTCAGCAAAATAGGCACGTTAGGACAACTTTCTTTTTGTGCAAACTTTCATATTATTTTCAGAACACAGATAACGTTGTTTGTTGAAATACATGTAGGAGATGTGGCTGTTATTTATGTAACCATGCATATCTGAATGCAAAGCATGCAATAATATGCTTAAAGTAATCATATATAACATTTCGTTCTCACCGTTTCCCGCCGGATGTACACTTCTGTAAATGAAAGTGTATGTATCTATTAATTGTTGAGAATTGTTTGTCTTGTTAAAAAAGCACATTAGTTTGTATTCATCTCAGAAACCTTAAAAACTCCAATTAAAACCACTTTTTTTTATACGAGTTACAATTTAATAGAACTGCGAGCACTGTAATTTTTTAACATGGTCGAGCTAGCCTCCCCACCCCCTCCCCAGCCTCACATTACATGACAGTATAAGCCAAGTGGTCTCTTATTATTACGCTTTGACTGACCTTCAATTAATTTTATAATGTTTAATCAGTTAATTTTTCTTCCCGTTCAACCATAGGTCTGACAAAACGTAACATTCTGCGTAATACGTTTTTATAATGTCGCGTGACAGACAGATCAAAATCCTAGAGTGTCGTGAGGTATATCGAATAAATGTCGGTTACATACTGTTTTCTCTCTTCGATTTTGATCTCGTAAGTTCCCTTTCTCGTCAGTGCCGCATTCTGTTTCTTCTTCCGCACAGTAAGGAAAATAACAATTGCCACAACAGCGACAATTATTACGGCTGCGGTACCTATAACCGGTTCTACTATAGAGGAGGCGTTTGAGTCACTGCTGGGCTGTTTGATGGGTTTTTCGGAAGCATCTAAATAAAAACAATAAATAGATAAATTTTATACAATAACATGTCAATCATGAACTATTTGATAATATAAAAATATTGGTTCTAAGAAATTTACAGTACGTGTTACACTATTATTGTGTTTTCTTACAGCTCATATGGGATAATGTGACAGTGACATAAAAGTTTACAACTATTGCATAGAAAGGTAGACTATTCATGCAAGAAAAAGATTAAGCTCTTACATTATGCAATAATTTTACACAACAAGTTTGGACTCTTCTGCTCCATGATTGTTATTTTACCCTAAATTAACTGTAGCTTTACTTCATCTCCCATAAAGTGGTCTTGATACGTAGATTTTACTTGAAAACACTAACTACAGGCCTGGTGAGAAAAGCTGTTGGTCAATATCAAAGATATAAAACTAATCAGAAAACATGTTAATTCTTTACTTTATTCTTTTATTTATACTAATTTATTTATTCTCGATTGCGAAACAAGTTCTTATAATTTTGATTAATCGCTCTCGAGACTCATTCCAGATGGAATCAATCTCGTAGAGAGAGAGGCAATGTAGAAATATTTGTGTCTTGCCTAAAGACACAACCGCCGTGGCATTGTTCGGGATCGAACCCAGGACCATCCGATCCTGAGGCGTACATTTGTTTTGTTCTTTCACCCCTTCAAACGTTAGGTGTGTTGGGTTTTTTTTGTCAATTAAATAAAAATGGTTAATTAACCATAAACTGATTTAGTTTTCTTCAAGTACTTTACAAAAACAAACTGCCTGTGTAGGCTTAAAATGCGTTCTAAAACCAACAGAAACAAATGGAAACATATTATTGACTTACTTTTCGTATTCATTCTCTCATACAGTCAGCTTAGTTCATCAAATGTATGAAAAAGTTATTCTGCCAAATAAGGAAATGCCCCCCTCCTACTGTTCTTTAAAGTCCTACTAGCGCTTTAGTATTTTTTCATCTAAAAGAGCTAATGGGACTTTAACTAATAATATCTTACCTTTCACAATCAATGTGATGTCCCTACGTTTGGTGCCCCCGATATTATTTGTTGCTTTGCACGTGTACGTCTGTGAATGTTCCAGTGTAATGTTGGTAAGGTGAAGGTCTGACGTGTTTGCTCCTAATGTTTCTAAACGAAATGAAATGAAAAATAACCATATTGATACTATTACGGATAAAACAAATCTTACACTTCGTGTTGTAATCCATACTTATCGTGTTGTAATCAATACTTATCGTGTTGTAATCCATACTTATCGTGTTGTAATCCATACTAAACGTTTCCCAAATGTAAAAATAATGACACACATCGACAATTTATCGATATCTCTGAATAACACATCTGAAAGAACATTGGTCTCTTCATTTCGGTATTTATATTCACATTTCAGTATAGAATCTATATTCACATTATGGTATCACATGTCGGTATATTTCCACATTTCGGGTGATTTTTTATATGATTTGTCTAGTAGAAAGCAAACTTTGATATTTGCACCCATTCTCCGCTTCGTCGTGACGTCATACTGACCAGTCAACAAATCGGATTTATTAGATCGCGTTCATTCAGAGACCAGCGATGACATCCGAGGATTCACCTTAGTTTCCAGAATGTAAATTATTTATCAGTACCCGGATGTGCGAAGCAGAGAATGGTTATTTTACTTTGTCCGCGTCTGTGGTCGCGTGATTAGAGTCGCTGACTTGAAATCATTGTAACCTCTCATAGATTTAGGGTCATGGGTTCGAGCCCTACTACCGATCATGTCTCTCTATGTGAGAAATTTGGCAGTTTCTTAATGAGGATATATAGGAGTCTAGTACTGATTCTTCCAAGGAACGATAGCTAGGTAGACTGCCCGTCTTTAAAAATGACCGAAATACGGTTGAAGCCTCGGACAATATTCCAGCATGATACTCGTATTGACAACAGTTTTCTGGTGAATATAGCTTCATGCTATGCTATCAGATCTGTGTGCAAATTCTTTCAGCTCAGACATTTTTATAAACGGTGAAGTGAGACATGTAACATTCTTACACTACTGAAGATTTCTCCCATACAGACAAAGAAGAACTGGAGCGTGATATACCTACCAAGTATATCACTCTAGGCGTCTGGTACTATTTTTAGACTGCTGAAATTTCCTCCCGCGTAATTTTCACACAACATCTACGAGTGTGCATGAGCATATACGCTTGGATTGGTATTGTTGTGAATGAATTCACGTGATGTAAAACAAATCGTAGTAAAATTTTCTACACTTCCGGTATCGCCAGCAATATCAGCAACAACAAATATAAGACGGATAGCGTTTTATTTGAGGGGTGAAAAAGAACAGCCAAAATTTCACGAAATGCCAGGAATGCACGGAAAACTCAGTTTGAAGATAGCGACTTCATGTAGGCGCAGCAAATAGTAAATTTGTTTAAATTAATTAACGTGTTAGAATGGAAACATATTTCACTTTTGAGTGATATACCGGTTAGTTATTCGGCTATCGTGATTAGATTACTACGCATCTACACTCCCCACAGTGATATACTAACCGGTATATCACTCAAAAGTGAAATTTATTTCCTAAATTTATAACTGAAATATTTCTTTGACAACCGACGATAAAAACAGAGAAGTGTTGTGTCTTTCGTTATTATGTTGTTGTTGTTGATTTGTATCCCAGAACACTCATGTAAACATCATAGATATACAGGTGTTTTTAATGTGTTCACTTAATTTCATGCGTTTGTTTATCTACCTTCCAATATATCTGTTTTGTTGTGCCATGATACTTTTACCGGTGGAGGATTGCTGTCCACGCGACACGTCAGGACAACGTCTTCTCCGATGTAGACAGTTTTATTCCTTTGTTCTGAAATTGTTATTACAGGTGCATCTGAAAAGATATAATTCACATTTTGACTTTTCAAAAAATAATGGAGGAATATGTGTCAAAAAGTAGTCTGGCATTATGGATGCGCAATAGAAACTTTTCACTGGCATACCACGGCATTTAACAAATTAACATAAAATATTAGCCCCTTTATAATATTGCATTACCCTTCCATGATAATCATACTTAATACCACAATGAAGTTTGTCCAATCGTTGCAAACTATGTAACTATGTATGTGAGGTAAATCCCGCCTCTTGAATAGGCGCCTCATCCGAATGAACTGTGCTCAATATTTGTACATACAAATGTATGACAGGCGAAGACAAGTTGAAGAGACGGATGCAGACACAATGGAATCCAGACCCTAGCTCTTTACGAATAGACCCCTTGGATCTTCAACGTGCCTGGTGTATAGCACTGAAACACCTCTGGATACCTCTGGGTTTCTAACAGTTCACCTCTTGATGAGAGGGAAACACTGAAAAGCGTTTCTGAAATTTCCAGTACCCCAGCAGAGATTCGAACCGGGGACCACCGCAACCATCCCAATTTTCAATTTTATTTTCTCGAGATGTTTCAAGTACGATGGAAACTAAAACGTTTGTTGATATAGCAGTGACCAAGTTGCACTAGTTTTATTGCGTTTCTATTTTCTTTAGGCTTACTTTCACAGGTGTGGCGAAAATTTACAAATCAAACTCACTTCTCTTTAAATAAGAATCTCAAAAGAGTCGACTTAGTCGTGACATTTTTCGATTTTCTTGTTAGAATTATCGGGTTTCTCATTAAAATTATAAGTTCCTTTTTCAATGCTACCGGTTTTCTTGTCAACTTATTTGTTTACATTTTAAATCAAAAAAACTTATTGTGATTAGTTTTGAAAGAACATCATGAACAGGAAAAGCTAGCAAGCTAGTAAATGTTTCATTGCTGATTATATATTTAGCTTCATATGCAAAACAACAAAGCGAACCGAATCGTGTCAATTGTCTATAAAAATATGTATACCTATTAGGATTTAAGTTGTTAGCCTATTTAATTACACGTATGCACATAAGTTCTCTTAAAAATAAACTCCATTGCACAGATTTAGATACATGTATTTAGATGGGTCAACATGTATGAAAATGTCCGATGTATAAAAACAAATACTTACATGTGATATTTGGACGGTACGAATGCTGTATTAGCAAATCTGGGAATTCTTGATTGGTTACTTGACATCTAATATTGCGATAGTTGTCGTCCTTTGTTAAGTTAAACATCAACATCTAAAAATAAAAACAAATTCATGAAGTATTTCGTGCAAACTTAGTTCCAAGAAACAAAATCCGTTTTTGCAAATTAAACACATAACACGGCCAGCTTAACTTCAAAATAAAGGAAACTTATTTTCAGTCGATCGTGCAAACTCGACTGTTTCTTCCAGATGCTCCTATAACAGAGGCGTAAGAATACACCAAATGTAATTTGCCCAGGTAACGATATAGTAGTCCGTTTATGACCAATAAGTTACCTCTCATGTTTATCTATGTTTGTATTTTTTCCTTTGTCATATCGACAGAACATTAAACCATTCCCGAATACTTGACATATGTGAAATAGTGACATGTAATTCGACTAAAATAGTTCCAAATGGCGTTTTTATAAATAATAAGCAATTTTCGCATTGTTGATGACGTCATAAGTGGATTACTTTAAATCAAGTAATAGGTACCTTGGTGAATAGCCAACCGCTTGTCTTGTTGTGAAATTCATATTTTTCATCTAACACTTTTTTTGGCAATTTCTTCACTCCTTTCCAGTTCACCATACTTTTAGGATTAGATTCATCTACAGAGCATTTTAAGGTGAGTGTTGTATCCCCGTTTTCTGCATTGATCTTTTCTAGCTCTGTGACTTTGACGTTTCTCGCGGGAACTAGAACAAGGAAAACATATTTATTAAACCCATAAAAAGGTTTATTAGCAGTATTAAAATGTACACAAAATTAAATATTGCAATTCGCGACTTCCCGACTTCACTAATTCAAAACAGTCGCGAAAGATTCATTTCAAAATGATTTATAGAATTCTCCTTTAGCGAGTTTATAATTTCGCGAATTATTCTGACCGCTATCAAATCGCGAAATTTTCGTCGCGTGAAAAATACCAAATTTACAGTAATACTTTGCAGATTCCTGCAGGAAAAATATTCTTGCATTCAAAATCATAACTTATTTATTTACAGTTTTAGTAAATGTTCATTTCTTAAGTTTTAGCAAAGCACATGAAAAAGAAACTGTAGTTAAGTACAGTTCACTTATAAATTGGTTACAATAAAATAGAAAACAATTTGAACATAGCTGGTTATATTAGATTAAATCACCGTAAGTTTCTTTTTATAAAGACTTCAGTTTGCAATGTTGTTTCAATATCACGACAGGAGAGTAAAATCGAGAAACACTTACAATATACATTTACACGTGTTTTTTTGCTACATTTCTTGGTTAAAATATAACTACAGCAAAGTATGTCTCCTTGGTTATCAAGTCGAGCAAAACTTCTGGACAGGGTAGTTGTAACGCTGTACGTATAGTCGGTAACAACTTCATTTGTTATTTCTAAATTATGTTGTTCGGTTTTGAAAAATATCTGAGACTTTATGGGTGGTCTCCCTTTTGACGTTGTACATTGGACTTCAGTAGTTTCATTTTCCTTAGCTGGCAGAACTTTTATGTCGACTGTTTCTGGGTCAACTTAAAAAAACACAGATAAAATAATGACAAAAATGTAAATAACGGTAAAATAAAAGCAACATCATGTCGGTACGGAAACGTTTTAACACCACTGGTATAACTTTTTTCTGTTTATATCCCTACTTGTGGGGAAGGGGGTGATAGATGTGCACTTGTTCGTTCAGTAAATCCTGTGGCACGCACTGCTCCTTTACTAATTGACACAGAGGCACCTGAGTTTTAGTTTTTATATCGGACAAGTAACACTAGAGTTATGGCCCTTTGACTTACTCAAAATAGAGGTGCTCCATATGGTGAATTTGCGGCATTTACTGTTCCTAAATGACTGAATGGCCCGAAGTTTTACGTACGTTACATCAAGCTGGACAAATTTTTGTAAATGTTGTCACTCAGTAAGACCAAAGTCATGTAAATTTGCCCTTGTTTTGTGACAAACGTGAAAAATGGGGGCATTCGTGTCATGTGGGCACCATCTAGATATTGTTATGTTTTACGGTATGAAATTAGGCAATATGATCGAACCAGAGTATATTGAACACCCCTCATTTAACTATTTTTTGTTCCTGGAAAAAGACAACTTACCGTTTTCAGTACTGTATATTTACCTTTAATGTACAGCTGGGTTGAGTTTACTGATTCTGTTTCCATGGCTGGATTTTTTACAGTACATTTAAACACAGTATCAAAGTCCTCGGCGCTAGGTGTAAATGTATACTTTAAAATGGTCCTTTTCGGGGATTTTTTGTATTCTCGCTGCGTATTTGAAAGACGTCGTCCCCTCTTCAACATCTCAAGTTCTATAGGTTCTGATCCACCTGTCACAAAACACGTGACATTCATTTCTACATTTTGTTGAGCTGGTAAACACCCTTTACACTTATGTATGTCTTCTGTATTTTCAAATTTTGGCGCAGAAGGAGCGGTTGGAACTGCAACGAAAATGCATATACTTGAGCTATATAGATGCATGTACATGTATATACAGTAATCAATTTTGCAATTTCGGCCATATTCGGAATTATCTCGTCACGGTGTAACAAAGCCCTGAATGTAATTAGTTGCCTAGGTAACGATGTATTTACTCGTTTTTAGGAAATAACAAGTCAGACATGTTTTAACAACACTAATTTTCCATCTTCTGACCAACACAATACGTATTTCCTCCTAAATGCTATAGTATATGAATAGGTATAATAATAGTTGCAAGGAATTCGGTTGCAAATAGTGCAATATATCGATTTTTTAAATCAGAGCATAGTTCTAAAATAGTTTCTGTTTACATAAGAGTGGTGTACAAGTCTAAAGAGGAACAGCATTCCGACTCTTACAAATAAAACACAAAACTTAGTTTGCGAGATTTTACTTGTTAACCAGAATACCACACATACTCTAGAAAGTGAAACCAAAAGTTTTCAAAAACCTGCATCTTTTTTTCTTTCTTAAAAATAGTACACTGTTTTAGCTCGCGTTTTTTTTCCAAAGAATTATGTCAAATATGTCATACACACATTTGGCAGCAAAAACATAATTAAGTGTTTGCTTCATATAAGACACATTATTTTATATAATCAGCTAAATACTAAAGCAACTATAATTATATGTCTGCCTCCGTGGTCGAGTGCTAAGAGTCCCTGTGTGACTGTAACCTCTCATTGATTGAGGGTCATGGGTTCGAGCCCTGCTACCGACCATGCCAGTTGGCAGTTTCAATGCTTACGGAAGATAGGAGTCAAGCACCGTTTCTAACAGAATCAAAACAGATATATTGTTTCAATACAATTATGAATAGTAAAATAAAAATATTTACTGATTTTGAGTTCAATAGTGTTAGACACCGATGTTCGGCAGTTGACTCTGTACACACCACTGTCATTGTATTTACTCTCATATATAAAAAGTTCTGTCTTATACGATACTATCTCAATGTTTTTGCTTTCGTTTAGCTGCTTGAACACTGAGCCGACCTTCTTTTCCCATACTATATCTCTGCCAGGTTCAGATTGTATTGAAGACCGCAGTTCTGCCGTTTCTCCCTCTTTCAGGTTGTTTTTAACAATTGTAAGACTAATACTACCACACCCTGGCTGACTATCTAAAATACAAAGAGGTATAGATAAATAACAGTTATTAAGGCTTGAATGAACCGTGGTCCTTGGTCTTTACCGTTGTATTCAAATAACCAAAAATGCATACACGACGTCGCTTCAAATGTTGTAGATCTATAGGGAAGAAAAAATGTGTACGAGATAGGTCTATATTGTTTCCGAATGAGTTGGACATAAAGGCACAACATAAAGTTGTCCCATTTTTCGTGTATTGAAGCAATAAAGATTTACTTCCGTAAGTGAATTGTCGAAAACAAAAAGTGAAATTCTTTATTATATAAATATCGGCTTATATTTTATAAAAAGTAGAGTCACACAACTCTATTCCGATAATACTAAAATATTTTAAACGTACAAAACGAAGGTTAATATCTACCAACCATTTGAAGGTGAGGTCACGACTTGTAAATCTGCTTGGGAACTCCAGCCTGATCCACAGTGAACGAAATATGACCCGGTATCTTCTAGTTCAACCCCTGCGATTGTAAGCAGGAACTGATCTCCTTCTTGTGTCTCGGTATATTTTGTTTTCAAAGGACGGTTTGTATTGTCATAAATTTTATTTGGTCTGCCTTGTTCCTTTCTATACCATTCCCGAGAGGCCAGTGTACCTATAGGCTTATAGACGAGTCTAGCAGTGCCACCGACAGTCACAATGGTTTGTTCGAAGCTCAGATTGCCGCACGTGGTGGCTGAAGCAAAATTTAAACCAACACGTTAAACAATTTCTAGACATGACAGATGTGACTTTGAATAACATCTTTATGTCACAAAGCACACTTACGTGGCAATCGTCCCTTATATTTGCTATTGTCGGGTAATCAGTGGTGATATCAAAGACTATATCGAGACCAACACATAGATTTGCAGTCAGTTAGATTCTGTAATGAACAAGTTTGTTTAATATTTCAAGCAAAAGTTTTAATATTAATACCATAAGCTACATAAAAGTGACAGAAGTGAACTGTGATTATTACAAATGTAGGATGTCCCAGTGTATCCATTCGAGTGGTTGATTTTTTGCTTTCTGTAAAACCACAACATAGAAAAAAAACACATGGAAACGCGAGAAAATGAAAAGCTCATTTATTATGCGACAGTCCGAATGTCGAAAGCAGAAGATTAAAATAAGACGAAAGTCTAAAACGCGACAAAATAATTGCATAATTGTGCTGTTCTTTTTCGTGTTAACTTGTTGTGTTTGTACCTGGGTCGAGAAATTCGTCATTTATAGTCCGTCGGTGAAAGCAATGCTAAAACATTTTTTACATAACCATTACCGCATTAAATTGCCCATCTTTTGAACTTTGGGGAGTACATGTATGAAGGGTATTAATTGCGAATTTACTGACATTGATGTGCATGCTGGTCATTATCTACAGTGGTCGCTGCAAAGGTAGAATAACTTGCAACCATCAGAATCAACAGTTAATAGCACCATATAAATTGTATAGTATTTAGCAACGGAATGCGCACGTGCACATGATGATGCTTTTGCAGATCGATTCCAACGCGTTTGAAAATAACATACTGGTTAATTACTGAAAATTGTGTTATTTATATACCATGATGCTTTCATTTGTACTTTATTTTCAAACAGTTGTGTAATATAGGTACATGTACTTATATATACTGAAAGTCTTGTACCCATATTTAGAACTTCCTCATTGCCAGCTCCTTTGTTTTAAGTGACTTCTATTGCGTCTTAAATTATATAACAGTTTGTGTGCAGAATTGCTATTCGTTCTCGACATACAATAAAAGTCCAAAACTGTCAAGAAATACATAAGCTCTTTCAGGGAAGCATAACTCTTGAACGACTGGTTTATTTTTATCAAAAACGAGGTTTTATACCCATAAACATCCACAGCAAGTTTTATGAAAATTGGATCAATAATGTTGAAGTTAAAGAGCGAACAAGCCTAATTTGGCCTATTTTTGATAATTCAAGAGCCATAATCCAAAAGTGCCTGGGTCGTTTTGGCTGGTTATCAAATTTGACTTAGACATTATGCATAGAAACGTGTTCACCAAGTTTGGTGAAGGTCGGACGTTAATTCGGCCATTTTTTGATAATTCAAGAGCCATAATGCAAAGGTGCCTTAAGCAATATGGCTGATTATCGAATTTCGCCTAGACATAATGCCTAGAGATATACGAAGATCAGTAGAGAGTGGACAAGGATTATTTGGATAATCAAGGGCCATAATCCAAAAGTGCCTTGGACGATTTGGGTATCGCCTCTGTCCATATTACCCTCTTCTGGTTAATATCACATCATATTGATTACCTCACGAATCCATAATTATATATAGTTTTTGGTAACGGTAAACATAACTTAATACAGTAACATAGTTGTGAAGAATAGCATGATTTCGCATTCTTTAATAGATTTTGGACATTATTGCAATAAAATACATGACAAGTCTTGATTTATAAGAAATATGTTTCACAAAGCTTGTTGAAAATAAAAACTTCAACGTTGCTTTTTTTTGCAAATAGCGGAAAACTATTTTTGGTTCCTTGTTTACACATTATTTGTAATAAATACATCAACCAGCATTTTATATATATTGAATAATATGGGAAAAAACCAGCAAATAAATAACATTAAAGCATATATACCTGTTCATATTTTCATAATTATATTTCGAATACTTTATTTAAATATGTTACTAAACACAATATTATAACCGACCTGATAATTGCCCGTTATCGATATTTGCCATAAATATTTGCCTGTTATCAATCTTTGTCATAAATGATAACTACCTCTTAGCGATCTTTGATATTTATTGTATTAACCTGTCGCAAATCTTTGACAAACTGATAACTGCTTGTCTCCGATCTTTGGCATAAACAATAACTGCCTGTCACCGATCTTTGACATAAATAATAATTTTCAGTCACCGATCTTTGACATCAAAGATAACTGCCTGTCACCGATCTTTGACATAAATGATAACCTCATGTCATCGATCTTTGACATAAATGATAACTGCCTGTCATCGATCTTTGACATAAGTGATGACTGCCTGTCATCTTTGACATTAAGGATAACTGCCTGTCACCGATCTTTGACAGAAATGATAACTGCCTGTCACCGATCTTTGACATAATAATAATTGCCTGTCATCGATCTTTGACATAAATGATAACTGCCTGTCACCGATTTTTGTCATAAATGATAACTGCTTGTCACTTATCTTTGACATAAATGAAAACTGCCTGTCATCTCTGACATAAATGAAAACGCCTGTCATCTTTGAGATTAATGATAACTGCCTGTCACCGATCTTTGACATAATTGATAACTGCCTGTCACCGATCTTTGACATTTATTATAATTGCCTGTCACCGATCTTTGACATAAATGGTAACTGCCTGTCACTGATCTTTGTCATAAATGATAACTGCCTGTCACTGATCTTTGTCATAAATGATAACTGCCTGTCATCGATCTTTGACATAAATGATAACAGCCTGTCGCAAAATCTCTGACATAAATGAAAACTGCCTGTCATCTATGACATTAATGATAACTGCCTGTCACCGATCTTTGTCATTAATGATAATCGCATGTCACCGATCTTTGACATAAATGATAACTGCCTGTCGCAAAATCTCTGACATAGATGAAAACTGCCTGTCATCTTTGACATAAATGAAAACTGCCTGTCACCGATCTTTGTCATAAATGATAACTGCCTGTCATCGATCTTTGACATAAATGATAACTGCCTGTCACCGATCTTTGACATTAATGGTAACTGCCTGTTGCCGATATTTGACATAAATGATTACTGCCTGTAACCGAACTTTAACCCTGTCGCCGATCTTTGATATAAAGGAGAATTATCTCTTACTGATTTTAAGAACAAAATGAATTATAATTATTCTTTTCCGCTTTTTTATGATGATTGTAATATTAAGCTATTGATCCTTGACAACACTAAAAATTGCCACCTATCGATGTTGTTTCCTTTATGATAATTTCCATTATTTCATATCCTTACTTGCATGTTATCAATTTTAACATTAAATGATGATTGCCTTATATCGGTCGTTGACATATAGATATCTACTAAAAAGTGTAAAACCCCTTACAAAATTCTGTTTTTAAAATATAAATACGGAAAATTAAATCTATGATGACATAAAACAACTTAATTACAAATTAAAAATAAATCAATTTATTGTAAACTGCCTCAAAAATATCATATAAGTGATGTTGAGCCAGTATTTCTGCCTAGAAAACCTTTATTCGTTTCTGGTCTCAAAGATGGACACGACATAAAATAGTAGAATCTTAAAGCTGCTCGCTCTCAGATTTTGGTAAATAAAGTTCTTCAAACTGTATGTAAATAACGTATTTTAAAACATACAGTCATATAAAAGACTCCAGTATAAATTCCTGTCACATCTTAAAATTTCAAATAATATGCTACCAAATTCCAAATTATAATATAAACATATAGTGTAGCGGTGCCGAGTATTCGACATTTTCAATCGATTTCTGCAAATTCCTTACAAGATTTGTGCATAAATTTTTATTCTAGCCTTTGATTTTATATTTATGTATAAGTTTGTCAATTTTCAAAAATAATTTTTTTTTCAACGGCAACTGAGAGCGAGCAGCTTTAAAAGAAAATCACAATGTATTTGGAAAAGACACAGATACTCGGGGTTTGGACAGAAAAAAATTGAAACTCGTTTTCACCTTTAAGTTAGTATGTCCTATATATATGACATACTAGTGTGAAAACGAGAATTTCAAAAAAAAAAATCAATTATTTTTTTTTGTCCGAACCCCGAGTATCTGTGGGAAAAGAAGGTTCATCGAAAATTTGTATTAAGAAGAAAAGATACATTTATTTTTATTCTAACGGAATAGTTTGTTTCGAACTTGTAAATCATAGTATATGTACATGATATGACCTCATAAGAATTGACTTCTAGATTGAGTGGTTAGCGTCGCTGACTTGAAATCACTGTTACCTGTCATAGATTCGAGATCACGGGTTCAAGCCCTGCTACCGACTATGTCTAATTATGAAAGAATATTGACAGTTTCCTTAAGTTTTGAGTAATACGGAATGTGTACTGGTTCTACCCAGATGCGATTATTAGGTAATCTAAGCGCCTGTAAAAATGATCGAAATACGGTTGAAACGGGCGCTAAACTCGTACAAGAATACTAGTAACAACAACAACAACAAAAATAACAATAACAACGATATCAAACCAAAATTTCCTTACCCCCGAGTGCAGGGTTGACCTCTGCTAGAACAATGAATAATGCTCCAATATAAAAATCCATCTTGGTTTGAAAATCACTAACAATAACCCGGAAAAAAATCGTTTGCGGCCTACATTACTATGAAATTTACAAATGAAACAGCTAACAATTAGTAGATCCGCCCGGAAACATGTGATTTTCTTAAGGACAATGACTCATGCCTAGTGTTTGTATATATACACTCGGAAGCAGACGACAAATGTTATATCGTCTGATCAGGATTCAAGTAGCCTTCTGTATCTCATTTTTGCAAAACACCCCTATTTAAATAAATAGACTCGCGCAAATTGGAAGTAGATTGATCCCATTGTAAAAATCTAGATAAATCGTGTGATTTACTCATACAAACACTTGTCAATGTTACAGTAGTTCATCAAATAGGCACTCAACATCCCGGAAGAAGAACAAATAAGCGAGTTACAATACTAATTAATATAATACTTAAATCAGTTAATTTAGTCGTTTGTTAATTTATTTGTGTACTGTATACATTTGTATCTGATTATCATAATAATCCGGGATGAATAAATGAATAAATGAATGAATGAATGAATGAATACATTTGTATCAGCTTATGAATGAATGAATGAATGAATGAATGAATGAATGAATGAATGAATGAATGAATGAATGAATGAAAAAGAAAGAAAGAAAGAAATAAAGTAAGCAAGTAAGTAAGTAAGAAAGAAAGAAAGAAAGAAAGAAAGAAAGAAAGAACGTACGAACGAACGAACGAACGAACGAACGAACGAACGAACGAACGAATGAGTGATTCCTTTATTGATAACTTGATTAATTGATTGATTGATTGATTGACAGACTGTCTGACTGACTGGCTGGCTGGCTGGCTGGCTGGCTGGCTGGCTGGCTGGCTGACTGACTGACTGACTGATTAGTTGATTAAGCGTTTGATTGAATATATAAGAATAAGTCTTCAAGTGATAATACCCACAATCTAGTGGTATACATTCACCAATGGTTTATTTTCATTAAAAAAAATATTGCGAAAATTATAGCTAAACAACATACATATATACATTGAACAGTTCCATTCCTACTTAATATTGTTGAACAATAACTAAATCTATTTGGACCATAACAATCATAAATTCACGTTTTGTGAATGTACAATCGCCGATGTACCGGGCTAAATTATAGTACATTTGAATAAAACATTAAACAGAATATTTTTAGCTCTTTTGCTCTTACATGACAGGATCATGCGTTGTAACACCGGATACAGCTCCTTTCGAATACAGCTCGCCGGGGAGCTGTATACGGTGCACATCAACGAATACAGCTCCCCTACTCAAATGGGAGCTGTATTTTGGATTCTTGTACCTTTTTGTCGAATAGAGCGCCTTAGTGGGCTGATGCAACATATACGTACCATTCGTTTATACATATACGCGACAAAGAATTTATTATAGAATGACAAGGATCCATACAGCTATTCAGGATGAAGTACTTAGCTCTGGGATGTCTGTCTTTTTGTCCGTACGTTTTGGACGGACAGTTGAATGAAAATTTGAAGTTTAATTCATTTTTGGTGATATTGAAGAATTATTTTCTTTCAATAAACCTTCATTGTTTTCATACGATGGTAGCACGTAAGGCCAAAAGAATGTTGACGGAATGAAGCTCATGTACATCATGGTGTTCGGCCTGACAGACGGACATATAAGACAATAGACAGGATAGGACAACAGACAGATGCTGGGACAAATAGATGGACGGGATAGATGTAACATACGTTATATTGATCAAGTGTAAGATGTTTTTAGGCAATTGAGGTTCATAATTTCTATCTGTGAACATTTTTAACATATGGACCATGGTTCTTTATATATTTTGATAAAGCAAACATGGGGAGCTTAATTCGAATTTACATATGCTTTTGTTCGAATACATCTCCGCTATCTGTATTCGTTAATGTGCATCGAATACAGCTACCCGGGTAACTGTATTTGAAAGGAGCTGTATCCGGTGTTACAAAATGTACAATGCGTCAGAGTGGTTGGATTTTGTCAGAAATTAGTGGATAGATAAAAGTAAAAAAGTAAATGTAAGGATCGAATGCTGTCTAAATGTACATCTGCAACAGAGAAAGTAAACTAAATATGCGTTACATGCATAGCACTACTATTCATAAGAGAAACTAAATTTCCCGATTTTAAAAGAAATTACTAATATTATACATATAATTATGATAAATATGACCACACATACCTTTTTCTACACTGCATTGTCAAACACCTAGGGCACACATATTTCAATCTCCCTTTTTTCGTGCAAAAGAAGGTGATTTGCGGTTGTGATTAAATGTTCAGGCAGTGTAACGGGACTTTATTTTAAAGCATAATCTTCTCTTTTTGGTACCTTCTTATTGGTGACCAGTATTAACTCTGATTTGTGATCAACTTTCTGGCATTTTGATTGGTCAAGTTGTGTACATGTTGTGTTGTAGAGCGGGCTTTCCCGGTTGCTCAGTCCGCCTGCAGACATGTTGTGTTTTGGTTTTACTGAATTTATTTGGAACATTTGATTACTTTGGTATGTACATTGGTTTTTGGGATTCTTGTAGTGTGTGCAGTTCATTAATCATTGTATGTAGCAGTTGTATTATTTATTATGTTTATTGGAAAGTCCGCATTGTTTATAGATCTATAAGGGGATTTGTGAAACCAAGCTCACTTGTGCCGACCTGTTTCTAGAAGGCTTACATACTGCTTTGTTTCAAATGTTCGTTTTGGGTTTTCATTCGTAAACTGTACTTTTAACAATATATTTCAAGCAGCTAAAAGAATATTTTTTTTTCCAAATTGTCCCTGTATATGTATTAGTTATTGTTCGAGGAAGAGGTCTGCATGGTGTTTATAGACCTGGGAGGGAATTTGTGAACCGTGCGAGCGTAGCGAGCGAGCTTTTCAAATCTCCTCGCAGGTCTATAAACATCATGCAGACCTGTTTGGAGAAAGATAACTGACTTACCTACATGCTGCTTTGTTTTCAATCGTTCATTTTTATTTTTTTTCAGTCATAAACTGTATTTGTAGCAATAAATTTCAATGAATATAAATGAATGAAAGAAGAGAATTTGCTCAAATTTTCCGTATATATTTAACTATTAAAATTTACTACTTTCTACGCCGCTGTAAATGTAATTATCGATATATGCAAATTTATAACGCACGAGAAGTACGTGCTTTTCATGCCCAAAGCGCTATAAATTGTCAAGTCAATTCGCAACATGAATTCAGACGGTTACAAGACAGAAGGCGTTAGACGTCTATGAAGGGAAAAGTTAGATATTTTGCTTTTTATGTCCCCACGTGGAGGGATGAGAAGTTGTGTACTTTGGTTTTAGATTTTACATTGGACATGAGAAACACCAGATTAGTTAGCTACGTGTCAAAGTTTATAATTAAAACAAAATACAAAAAAAAATGTAGTCTCATTTCATATACCAAATTGTTCAGAAAAGGCAGTTGAAGTGTTCTATAGTAAATATTTGGTTTATAAATGTTTTGCTACCAGTGCATCACTTACTTTGTACTTAAGATCTAATCTGTATAAAGCAGAGTAGTGAAATTGAAACAAACAATGTCTGTTAAAATACGTGAAAAACTCAAAATGAAAGTGAAAGTAGAGCTGTCAAAAATAAAATTAATAAATTGCTAGCATTTTGCATTGAACTAATATTTTTGTTTTTATCAACTCATAGTAACTAGATTAGTATATTGTACGCTTGATGATAATACATTTCAAAATGATATTTTAAATACAGAAGTTTGATGTTCTCTACATATTTAATAACGCTTTGTGCTCAAATGATGTGCTGTATAAAGCACAAACAACATTTCTAAACCAAACATTTACAACATAAAGTTTCTACTGCTTTTTCTGAACCTTTTGGTGCATGAAATATGCCGTGAGCTTAGAGCATTTGACTTGCAGAGAAATTGTAGGCAGTGGGCCTACATTTGTCTTTTTCATTCGCTCGACAGCGGAGTGTAGTAGTAAGCGTACGTCTGTCGTTTTGTCCGTGTGTATGTGAGTCCGTAAGACCTTCCGTCCATTTTCCAGGAGTTATATTAACAGTCCTGTCACTATAATACAATAGGGTACGTGTATTGTTCACTTTTTTGCGACATTATTTACCTGGAAGTCATTAATAATATCTGTCTAAATCCATAAAATTAATGTTAGGTTTCCGAACATTTCATATAAACAAATACTAGTACCTGATTTATATACATGTATAATATAAAGTCAGCATACGTTCAGTGTGGTTTAAGCGTTGTTTTAAAGTCCCATATGTATTTTAATTACTTATGTTTAGAATAATGATTTTACAGATATAACAATGATAGTTAAAACGCATTGTCAGAAAGTGTTTCTTACTTTTGCAATATAATTGAAGAAAATACTGTGCTACATTTATAGCATGAACATTTGATAAAAGGTAATGTTAGAAATGGGTTTTCAAACAATTTACTGCAAATTTCGCAAGTAAGGTACCTTTCTTGGTAATTATATACATGTATAAGAGCTACAAGTAAATTTACATTCAAAATGCTAATGGGACTTTAATATTTTTATTTATGTCTAAGATGTAATCTTTGATAAAAATGGGTAGTGAGTAATTCTACCACGTTTTGCACGATTTAGAGAGAAAAAACGTGCGTGCTTTTCAGCCTGATGCGTAACTTTTAACTGCACGATTTACTTTCTATTGAATTGACAACAATATAGGACAGGTCTATAATTTATTTATTTATTGACCACTTTTAAACAAAGGAGTCAGTAGGTAAGAAATATTTCTATTTTCTGTTTTCTGTATACGCCGCTGTACAATGCTGTAAATATAACAATCATGAAAATACTGCTAGGATGATTCCTTTTATTTTCATTTAAACAATCTAATTGTTATTCCCTGCTGTTGCAGTGAGCTTATGGCAGTTGAATTGCACAGACACTGTCATAGGAGCCCGCTGTCGGGGGTATGCCGTTGCTGGCTTTATTTTGTGTTAGAACCAAGCTAACAAAATATGATCTCATCTTTGTCGGATTTTAACTTTTATAAGAAAAATGTCTTTATATATGTCATGTATTTCAAATGCTGTGAAGTAATTCCAGCAGAGAAAAGTCTCACGTACCCAGCTGGGATCGAACCCGGACCTCCAGCATAGGAAGCGGACACCAGAACCACGTCGCTAAAGGGTTAACCCAATAACAAAGCTGTTGGAAGTGACCTATAGACACTACACTATAAATAAAGATAAAATAAAGATAAAAAATAAATTAATTAAAACAAATAATTCCATAACCAGTTACATATTGAAAACTATGTTATATCTGTTTATCTTATGTCTGTATTATCTTTATGTCTTGCCCACTCAAAATAAAACTTACTGTATTGTATTGTAGCTCAATGCACACAATCGTGTAGTATAGATAACATCCGCTTTAATTTACATGTTTTCAGTTACAAACGTTCATATTTTCTTATATTTCACATTTAAATTCAAATGCTTTTCATGTCTATCGTTTTGACCATTTTACGCTACGATTTCATGACAGTGTTCGAAAGCGATTTACAATCAAGGATAAGTTAGGAGTTTATTTAGTCAAATTTTAACAATTAAGAAACCCTAAGGGAGCGAGCGGTAACGAGCGACCGGGGTTTCTTAATTGTTAAAATTTGACTTCATAAACTCTAACTTACAAAGTGTTTAACCTCATTTGACCTTTTGCATAGCCACCGACATGTATTGTGGCACGGACCTATGTGTTTATAGGTCCGTGATTGTGGGACGAGCTAAAGTGCTTTCTATTTAGAGCGAACTCTAAATGAATTAAGTGATTTCAGTAGGTAGTTTTAATGAAAAAGAAAGACGTTTATTTGAAAATCTGAGCGATTTGATTGGTGGGCAAATAGGGTCAAACACTAATTTTGAAACTAGTTTTAATAAATGAAATTTTCCAACACAGAAACTTTAGCTATTTCTAAGTTATTCTAACAAAAAAGTCCACTCTTTAAATTATTCATTGAAATTTACACGGGTATAACATTCTCGCTTAAGTCGTTTCTTGTGTATATTTGAAATTTTGGTACGTGGATTTCGTGCAAAACGTTTAGATTTCATGCCTAACAATGCATGTAAAAAAATAGTTCAAAATTTGATATGAGAAGTCAGAAATAGCAAGTATAATGTTAAAATGTTTTGACTAACAAACTTGTTGTTAACCTTGCAGGTTAACAGTACAGACTACTGACATACATGTATCACAGTGAGGTATAGACTGCAATACTTTTCTTGGTCTATAGTTCGGTAAGTTTCATGGATGCATTTATTGAAGTCGGTTGATTGTTAAATAAATGATTCCAGGATTTAAGAGGATAGTTAAATACAGGCCACATTAATATTACCGGTACACAGTTATTGAATACTATATAATTGTTTGTTTATATAACATAGGCGTATGATTGAATATGTTTTAATTACATTACTTTTCATTCGATTGTAACTCTTACTTTGATTGTTGATAATGTTGTATATTTTAGGTTGCTGGATAAAATGGAGATCTATTATAGTACAGTTCAGTGTAACACAGTAGTCTATGGAGTGATGTTCAACTTAAGGACAATGTTGACCACAGTGTAAATTGTATTTGTGATTCGTAATGTGACACGGTTTAGAAAGGAACCCACCGGTTTTAAGTTATACCCAAATAACGTTCAACTTTAAAAGCGCATCTGTTACAAAATGGCAACCAACGTGTGTCTGGCAGTAACATTTTCGTAAACTGTGAATCAGTAATTTTTTTAACACTTTGTTGCGTCACATACAAGAACATATTTCAAAACTGTTAGATTTTATAGCTGTTGCTTACGTCGCAGTACAGTATTCATTTTATAATGTTTGGGGATGAACAGTGAACAGTGCTTACAGTACTATAACAGTAATGGAGAATTGGATGAATTTCATCACATTTCATCCTTGGAACTGGAAGTGCATTTTATAGATTTAAACGGTCATATATCGCAGTACTTCATAAAGCGTTATTATAAAATGATGAACACGTACTTTGTAGTAAACTCCACAGAACTGGACTAACACATATGTTCGGAGTTGTTCCATTTTATTCCTAGTATACGTACGAACTTACCGCACGTCAGAATTCGAGACCGGATGTTCCTCGTGACGAGGGAGAAGAAAGTTAATGTTAACCAGGACTATTTAAGCACTACTATCTCTCATAAACTCCCATACATGACCATAATATTCAATTATTGTTGCAATTACGTTAAAGAAAAGAATCACCTTAAAAACTTTGGCATTGGATATTCATTTCACGCTGAAGGAAAGTGATTTTCAGTTTCCAGAGATGTCGTTGATTCGAGAAGGAAGTTTAGGACTTTTTTAGATATTGGACATTTTTAACAGTGTATAACGTGGTCGGACTATTTAAAAAAAGTGGACACTTTTAACAGTGTGTAGAGGTCACGTCAGTGCAGTGATGTCAGAACAGAAGCTCGGGTACAAACAAATGTATCATCACATGGTAGGGTGAGTACACTAGATTAAGTGACACAGAAATTGTGGTAATAGAGCTACTAGATATACTTGCTCTTTTATTAAGTTTTCAAAGTCATGTAGTTACCACAGTTTTTGTAGCAAGTCTTATTCTTGTGAGATATATGTACACGTAGTTCTGGCTTCCAAAACTTTATCGATGTTTTTGTTGATCTTTTGTATTGTTGTTTTAACAGACAGGCAGTTTATCTAAAATTGTTCCTGGAAAGAACCCGTTCTAGATTGCTATCCTCCGTAAGAAACTGCCAACTTTCTCACATTCAGCCCGAGAAATGGTCGGTAGCAGGGCTCGAACCAATGGCCCTCAGTCTATGAGAGGTTACAGTGATGTTAATCAATTCAGTTATAAGAGAAACTTACTGCTTCTGGAAAAAGGTAAGAACTTGCTTCTGTATGCCATGTTTGTCGCACAATAGCATTGTAGCTTATGTTGGCTGTAGATTATATGCGACGTTAAATCAGGTTTTTTTTATCTTTATCTTTATCTTTATCACTCGGCCATGGAGGCGGACCAGATCAGATACATAAAATGATGATAGTAATTTGTTTGTCTTTGGTTAGATGCGGTTTTAAAGTTTTGGAACCAGCCCCGTTACGAAACCTTACCAGAATAAACAGCGCAATTTGCACAAAGCTTGCCTAGAATGACTGTTAAGTGACAGTGGTGAAGATAGTTTGACATTAAAATGTGGAATATAAACAAGTGTAGTTAAAAATACTAATTGATAAATCCTTTTCTTCTATTTCTAATGAAATAAAGAACTACAAGCGTCACATATATCTTACACGAATATTAGTAAGGATTCCCTACGGAGTAAGCTTCAACGTACAGTACATGTTAACCGGGTGCGCTGAAGTTCTTTAGCTATTTTATGATAATACATAATTCTCGGCTTGGCCGTGACGTCATACTGGCAAATTAACCAATCGGATTGTAATATCGCGTTCATTTCACCATTTGATAAAAGATGAAAATTCAGTCTTTACCGTAGACTTATATGCAAGTTTAAATTTATTTCAGACGAAACGAAAGCTTAGAACAACAAAGAAATAATTATAAATTCAATTTTATAATTTTAATCGGTCTTCTTTCATTTTTAACATTACCCAAATATAAATGAGTATATATCAGTACAAATCAGGAACCGTCTATAGGGTATTCCTGGTGCAAATGCAGAGAATTATTTGCTTTGCATGTTGATATTATTTTCTGGTGTAGGGTGATTTTCTCTGTAATGAATTAGTGAACGTAGATAATGAGTAGTTGCTGCCATTTGAATAGTTAATTAAAGCAAAAATAGAACTGGAAAACTGTCAGAAAATAAATATACAAGACATGTTTTTTGGATCAGCTGTTTATGTTTGATATATTCATAACCCAATCATTTGCGTTGGGGTCTTAAAAGGTTTTCGTTTTAATTTATAGATTAATACAAACGAATATTAGTGTTTTAGAGTGATTCTGCAATAATTTGATATTTCGTGGTTGTTTGGTAGCATTTGTTTGATTTGGTTGATTCATTGAGCCGGTGTGTTCGGCAACCATTTACAATTCAGCAACCTCGATCTGAAATACTGCTTGTTGATTGGTTCTGCATCAGGGTACTCCACGTTACGCATGCATATTAATAAGCCCGGCAGTCTGGAGATTTGTTTTGAGAATGTCATATAAATGGACACTTTTGAGTGTAAGCTTTATTAAGCAATACTTCGAAGTAAATATTTAGTGGAGTTGTCAGTTATTTTCGTCGGTGCTTGAATATTTGACAGCTTGGTTTCTACTGTGTGTTGAGAAAACTTTGACTATTTGAAAGAAAGGAAATTGTGTAAGATATTGTCAGGTACACTTTGTGTCAGCAGAAACAATTCCATGTATTTGTACTTTGAAAACGTTTAGAAGTACTTGTAACAAATAGTGTATTGTTACAATGTTATATTGTAACAAGAAGTAGGACTAACTGTAACTGTAATTAGGTTATAGTCCACTGAAAGCTGTTTGATTTTAGGACTTCCCTAAAGAGAATACACTTAGGTTCTTCCTGAAATTAAGTATAGTTGAGTGTCCATAGTAATTCAGGTGTTGCTACACTAAATTTAAGTGAATAACGCATTCAGAAATCAGCGTACTAAAGCAAGAATAAAATCAATCCGGTCTACTGTACTTGAGTGTATACTGTTTGATTTATTCAATAGATTGATGTTATAAGCATCTGTTCGCACCCATTCATGGAGACGGTGTTAGCGTCGTGCAACGCTATTTTCTATGAAGAAAATTACAGAAGATGCCACCATAATTTGCGTCGTGCCGCACTATTTTCTATGAAGTAAAATACAGAAGATGCCACAATTATCGACGTTTTGCCACGCTATTTTATTTGACGAATATAACAGAAGATGACACATTTATTTACGTTTTGCCGTGCTATTTCTACGAAAAAAAATGATAGAAAATGACACCATTATTTGCGTCATGCCGCGCTATTTTCTATGAAGAAAATGACAGAAGATGACAACTTTATTGGCGTCCTGCTGCGCTATTTACTATTACGAAAATGACAGAAGATGACACCATTATTTGCGTCGTGCCGCGCTATTTTCTTTGAAGAAAATGATAGCAGTTGACACCATTATTTGCGTCGTCTCGCGCTATTTTCTATGAAGAAAATGACAGAAGATGACACCATTATTTGCGTCGTGCCGCACTATTTTCTATGAAGAAAATGACAAAAGTTGACACAATTATTTGCGTCGTGCCGCGCTATTTTCTTTGAAGAAAATGACAGAAGTTGACACCATTATTTGCGTCGTGCCGCGCTATTTTCTATGAAGAAGATTACAGAAGATGAAATCATTATTTGCGTCGTGCCGCGCTTTTTTTCTATGAAGAAAATGACAGAAGATGACACCATTATTTGCGTCGTGCCGCGCTGTTTTCTATGAAGAAAATGACAGAAGATGCCACCATTATTTGCGTCGTCCCGCCCTATTTTCTATGAAGAAAATGACAGAAGATGACACCAATAGTTGCGTCGTGCCGCGGTATTTTCTTTGAAGAAAATGAAAGAAGTTGACACATTTATTTGCGTCGTGCCACGCTATTTTCCATGAAGAAAATGACAGAATATGACACCATTATTTGCGAAGTGTCGCGCATTTTCTTTTAAGAAGATTACAGAAGATGACACCATTACCTTACGTTTTGCCGCTTTTTTTCTTTGACGTAACATACAGAAGATGACACCATTATTTGCGTCGTGCCGCACTATTTTCTATGAAGAACATTTCAGAAGATGACACCATTATCTACGTTTTGCCGCGCTTTTTTCAATGAACAACACTTCAGAAGATGACACCATTATTTGCGTTTTGCCGCGCTATTTTCTATGAATAACACTTCAGAAGATGACATCATTAATTGCGTCTAGCCGCCGAAAATAAGAGAGAAATCACCATTGTTTGCGTCGTGCCGCGCTTTTTTGTATTACGAATATTACAACAGAAACCTAAAATTTCGGTATTTATTAGGCTTTATTAATTGATTTTTGTCATCATGTATGGCTTGCAAGCGTGCGTGCGAGTGTGGACTGTTACTACATTAAAGAAGTGTTTAATTGCCTTGAAACAACTGTTCATAACAATTGGACGGCATGTCGCTCACAAGAGCCATGACCGAAGCCATGTTACTTATACCGCACGTATCAACTGACATATATTATTAATCCTGATCTTGTAACAGCTGTTTAGTTTTGCAGGTGAAAGAAGTTGTAAGAGAGTAGTCGTATTGTCTTGTTGTGTACATCGTTGATGCGGTCATGGAAGATCATTTTCCACAAGAACACGAGAAAGTTTCATCGTCAATCGAAAGCAGTCGACATCGAAGTAAGTTTTGCATAAAACAAGTTATAAAATTAGCCTTTTCTGTATGCGCATATTTCAACCATCACCAGAAATCTCTTCAAATTTATTGGTTTATCAGTGAAATTTACTATCTTGAAAGCAGCTTATCGGGTTTATCGATTAAGCGTTATCGATCTATGTATGCCCATTGAAATATATAGGAGAAAAAATCTTTAACTCGTCAAAAGGCAACAAAATCATTTAAGCCTTTAATAAGGATGAGAGCTTCTTGTCAGAACAGTTAAAGGATATAATTGTCTTTGTTAATGTGCGTTTTTAAGGTTGTTGTAGATAGACAGAGATTTCATGAGTATTGGCGAATCAACGATTTCAAAGAGGATTCATCGAGATGGACCCAGACATTCACCACAAGGAATCAACTAAAGATGATATACAAATGTGATAAATGGTATGTAGGCCTAGTTAATACTGTCAATATTTACTTAGCCCATTATAGGATGAGCTTGGCCAGGACATGATTATCGACATGCAAGGCGTATAATGGCACGAAGGCTTGGGCCCTCATGCTGTTTTTGCGACTAAGGGCCGGTTATACGTCCCGGTCCGTCTCAGTCGTGAATTACCATCTATAATACATATCTTTTTAGTAGTCTTATCCGATACGACGGTCAATACAATATCCAAGAGTTATTGATATAAGAAAAAGACCTAGTAATGTACACATCATGTCCGTTTAGTGATGATGTTTTAAAGATGATGTTTTTCCTCACTGCATAGCAATTCCTTGAAGCTTTTATCTTCACGTCATCTTTGTCCTAGTGATGATGAACGTTTTGCTTACATGTCAAAGTTCAAGGCCACATTTATATTCTACACCAAACAGTACTATATATCGGTTTGACAAAGTGTCCTCAAACTGTAGATAGATTGATCATGGCAAGTAGATGTCCTTTTTAGGTCCTTTGCCAAAGGTCAAACAAAAAAACAAAAATACTTGTCCAATCATATCTAGAGGCTTTATTGACATAGTGTCCTTTAACGTTGATGACACATCGATTTTCAGCTCAACAGGTCAAAGGTCAAGGTCACGGTGACCTTAACCGAGTCGGCTAATTTACTGTCGTCAGGGAGTATAAAAGTTTTAAAAACATCTCATGTAAATGCTTCATTTACATTTCAGGTATTAAGACGTCTTTGACATGTAAAATGGGAAGATCTGCTCATATAATGGATTATAGCAAATTACGAATCAGGTAAATACAAATGTATACACGTTTCATGACATGGACAATGTGAATTATAGCAGCTTGCCAACCATCTGTTTAACTAGACTTTTCGAAGAAAAGGGAAGCTTTCCCACTAGCTTTGGTATCGGAGTCGTCATTGGCGTTATACATTGGTTATACTTTTCAGTTTCACCCTAAAACAATTAGTTGTTGCTTTGAAAATTATTTACCGTTATTACTTCCATTAACAAACAAGAGAGCATAAATCTATGGTTTTGTCAGAATTATGATCCAAAATATCCAAACCGCATCCCCAATTCCAGTGCAAATGTAGATTCAATTATCAGCAGACAAAGAGGGACAGTTATGTATATATTCGATATCTAATAAACCCATCTAGCTTAAGAGTGCACATTATGATCACGGATGTCCAGGCTAATCTATACAGCAAAGCCAGAATTCTTCGACGCCAGGTGGGTGTGAGTAAGTTATAACAAATATACCATTCTCTGCGTTATCAGTAGTACTGGGCAGTTTATGCTAGAAATTAACTCTATTGCATTTGAACTTGTTAAATGCCATTTGAATGTGAATTTTTAATTTTTGATAATTATCAGTCAGTTTGTCTGTTGTTTTTTCAGGACATCTGGATAGAAGGATTTCACGAGTTTTCCGTCACTATTGAAAACCTGAAGTGTGATACAGACTTTGAGTGATAATAGTCATCTAATTGTTCTGATGTTGATTGACTAGTAATGAAGATTAGAATTGTCGTCTGCTGACTGCATAAAGCTTGTTGAATTACGAAAGGGTTTGTAATACGTAGCAAAACCTTAAGAGTGACCAAAGGTGAAAATCAGTAAAACAATAATTGTTATTGTCTCCTTTTTTATAGAGGCTTTTATAATGCTAGTTTGTTTCTGAAAAAATGACGTAAGGTTGATGATTTAAATGTTTCGCAATATCAATCTTGCTAAATTTAGTATTAGAAATGCAGTGTGTTTTTCAGAATAGATATCAATTTTTCCATCTTTTCTAATGTATTATGTCATACTTTAGGACGAAAAAATAGGTATTGAGGTCGTTTTGTCCTCGCTTGAATAAATGTCTATCATTACCACACCCACTTTACTAAAATTCTTTTTTTCGTCAATTTTTGATAAATGAGTTTTTCTTGATAAATGAATAACAAGGTTTTTGAGATATTTTGCCAATTTTATTATGAAATTTTTAAAATTTCTTTGTTATTGTTATTGTGCCTATGTTTGTCACTGGATAATTGTTTTTCCCCTTAATTTAATAATAATCTTTGAATTATTGAAAATGTGAATTAAATTTTGCAAAAATTCAAAACCTCAACTGTTACAGTGGACACCCTGATTTAAGGGTAAACTAAAACAGTTTTGACTACTATTAAATTTTCCGAGGTAGTTAGGTAGTAAAAATAACAAATATCACTTTATGTCAAACTCTTCACTACAGCATTTCAGTTTGCATTCAAATTCAATCACAGAATATATACTGGTGAAAAACGTTTCATGTTCTAGAGTGAAAGTTTTATATATATGAAGTTTGTGATTTATGTTCCAGGTTTTAATATTAAAGGCCGATGATCACTTTTATTGTTTAAATAACAGAAGAGATGCTTTTTCTGCAAAATTTATTGTTTTTTGTACAACAAATTCCTGACTTTACGTTTTAATTCAAAAGGGCATGTTATAAATATAGTTGAGTATTTCTTCTGATGTTGCTAAAATAAGAAACGCTTTCTGGCATATTATTTCGTGAAGAAACGACACTTATACGGTAGAAAGGCACACTTCAACTTTGTTTTCAAATAAAAATGCTTTAAAGTATTACATTGATTAGTTTATCTATAAATATTTTCATCTGTGAGAGTATATTCTGGGTGATCATGATGCTATATATATTTTTCATGTGATTTTATTGTAACATCATGTGAGTCGTGTTCCAGATATGGCTAATCTCTTATCAATACAGTCAAACTTCTGAACAAAGACCGCTGACCGGAAGAAACTAAAGCGGTTCTTGTTGACAGGTTGTCTTAATTCACAATGTGTTTCCACTATAAATGAATAGTGCAATGTTTTGTCCCTGCTGGTGCTTATTCACTTGGTGGTCTTTAACTGTATGTTTGACTGTACGTTATATCTATTTTGCTCCACATGTAGATATCAACTTCAGTATTTTCAAAGTTACGTATAAGACCTGGATGTTATCTTTATACATTAAGTTTCATATTTCAGATCTTTTACATTTTTGTAATTGCATATTCAGGAGATTTGGATGTTAACTTTACTATTTTGATTAATTTTAAAACTCTGAAAGATCTTAATGTAAACCATATCAACTTTTTGTGTTATTTAAATGTTTCCTTTTTTTACTTCGAAATGGTACTTGCAATGAAAAGTGTATGGCTTTGTTCTTAAACTGTTGTTCCTGTTTCTCCCAGTTGTATTATCCGTCTGGATCAATGTTGCTTACTCAGCAGATTTTAGGCCAGGCAGTTTAAAATAGAGTATGAATTTATATGTTGATAATATCAATAACCATAACACTCACGATAGTAATAACAATAATAATGATGATAATAATAGTAATGATAATAATAATAATATTAATTATAATTTATACTGTAAACCATGTAATTAATTTTCACTTTATCCGGCGAATCCAATTTTTCCAGCGCATATAAGAATGTGCAAATTAGTTTTCCTTACTTCAGCATACGATTTGTAGTTTGTAAATATGATGACAACAAACTGATAAAACACAAACATTCATTGACGTGAAAATTGATTGGCTTACAGTAACTATTCATTCTGTATTTTAACTGTGTTGGCTACACCCTGTTGAGTATGCGAAATTGTTGCCGAGTGACCGTGCAACTATGGGAAGATAGCATGTATGAGAGAAACAGGAGCGACAGTAAAGGAACACGCAATACACTTTAAAATGACAATTAGTACAGTCATGTAGTAATGACTTGAAGATATCGTCATTATACCCCCACAAAACGAAGTTGGGGGGGGGGGGTATATAGGAGTGAGCTTGTCGGTCGGTCGGTCGGTCAGTCGGTCTGTTGGTTTTATGGTTTCCGGATGATAACTCATGAACGACTGGACCAATTTAAATAATTTTTGGTACACAGGTGCAACATAAAAACATACAGGTCAACTTCGACTTTGGGGACAGTAGGTCAAAGTTCAAGGTCACAGTGACCCTGAACAGTAAAACAGTTTCCGGATGATAACTCATGAAAGGCTTGACCTATTTAAATAATTTTTGGTACACAGGTGTAACATCATGAAATACAGGTCAGGTTTGACTTTGAGGTCTGTAGGTCAAGGTCACATGACTCGGAACAGTTAAACGGTTTCCGGATGATACGCTTGGGGCTAGGATCATGAAATTTGATAGGGAGGTTAATGATATTAACATGTTTGAAATAAACCTATTAAATTTAATAATAATCCATACTTTCCAACCTTACATATTTTGTGTGCTATTAAAACAATACATTTACACAACTTATTGTATAATAACTGAAATGTATGTCCTTGTGGCCATTCCTTTCTTATGGTTGCCATACTTCTGTGACAAAGCTGTATTGTGGGGGTATATTTCGTCACTCTTGTGACAGTTCTAGTTATTCTTGAATAAGTGAAGATACATAAACACAACTTATTAAGTCAAACCGGTGCGAAAAAAACACCATCAAATAGTAAGGCCTTGCACAATTCAAATACAATCACAGAACATGCATTAAATTAGAATGTTTAAATCAAATTAATTGTGTTGTATTTTTGATGTGGTAAATGAATACTCGAGATAAAAAATGTATTGAATATGCAAGCATTTATATGTATGTATAATACGTAGAGATATGGTGAATGTTCCTTTATCACTTTGGATATTTCAATTACTGTAGCACTTATTCCCAAGAAATTTGTCTTACTTACATTATCGAGAGTTATTTGTACGAAAAGCATCTCAAACCTTGTATTTTGAATAGAAAGAACTTGCAATATAAAGCAATAATGTTACCATATAAATAAGACACGCTTTCTGTCAATACTTTTCGTAAATACTTAGTACGATAAAAAGGTCTATCGTTGTTCTATCAGTAAGTTTATTGTTGTCTGAATATAGTCAAAGTGATCATGGAACTTCAGAATTATTTATTTTGTAGGAGCAGGGAATCTACCCAGTTATGTTAGGGGTATTTGATAAAATATATGTTTTCAAATAGTGACATAAGTAAAGCTTGATTGGTTGATTATTTTATGAGACGGCGAACTTGACTGAGGATATACAGAACTCTTGTACTTATTTTAGATGGGTAAGCATTTTATCTTTGTAAAATAACACCTTTTACTTCATAACTATGATATCACCAAAATGGCCGTCAGTCAACGCGCACACGATCTAATCCTTTGCAACCAAGTGCGAATTAGTATTTTCCTTTATTGTTTTTTTTGCAATAGTTTGTCAATGATCTCTTCAATACCGTCTTAACAATGAGTAATTCTTGTTGTTGTTGTTTTTTGACCATTTGAAATACTTTGGATTTTATAGTTGTGCACATTTTGTACCGTTGCGCGTTGGTAGAGCATCCGCTTTAAGTTCAAGACGAACTGGCTTCTATCCCCTTGGGAGCCATTTTTTATAGTATTTCAATTGAAATACATGAAAATTGCTGTCATTTTGCAAAATATGAACACTGTGTCTTTATACTTCTTAATTATGCTATACAATTACTCGAAGTTACAAAAGTTGACCTTGATCATTTTTATAAGTTGAATATGGTAAAATATTTTGAAATTTCCTTATATTGCATTTCATAAACTACTTATAAAAATTCTAAGACAAAATAAGATAAATTGAATTCCCTATTGTTTTGCATTATTGTATATTTTTGTTACCCGTGTTAAAGTCGTAGAATTTTTTTACTTGTTTGGTAACTCTACATCTCTTCGAGGTCGATTCCATCTGGAATGAGTCTCGAGAGCGATTAATCTAAGTTGTAAGAACTTGTTTCGCAATCGAGAATAAATAAATTAGTATATATAAACTCTACATTGACTGTAATATTTTCTGGAACCTAGAACAAGAACAAACATAAGATGTTAATGTACTTGCAAACATACCTATTTTAACATTATAGAGTACTTTTAAATTATGCCAGTATTTCTTAAGTGTGAATGGGGTAACAAAAACGATATAACTTTATATTAAATGGCAAAATGAAAAGTATACAATTATTGACTGATGATGAGGTGTATATATAAATCTAACGACCTGATGTATGTGATATTTATCGAGATCGTTGAGGTAAATATCACATACAGAAGGTAAATTGTGTAGGATATAACTTTTCAGTGGCACGCTACTTTAGTGGAACAGTGCTGTCTTATTGTTGGTCAAAAGTTGTTTTGTTACTATTCAATAGAATGTTAACACATAATAGGACTAAGCAGTTTCAAATTGGTGAAACGTGGTCAGTTCTAGCAAGCACACCCTCGTGTCCATATACATGCATTTAAGTTTTTTGCAATAGTTTTCCGTCATCTTAATTTAGCACATGTAAGTATTTTGATGTACATGTACTAACCAGTTTGGGTACGTATTATGGTAACACCTGCGGCGGGCCGGCGGTCAGCTGGCGGCGTCCACACTTTGTCCGCTCTCTAAAGCAAACAGTTTTCATTTGATCTTCACCAAACTTGGTGAAAATGTTTGTGGGCATCATGTCTCAGCCAAGTTCGATAACCAGCCAAATCGACTTAGGTACTTTTGGATTATGGCTTTTGATTTATGCAAAACTGGCCAAATTGGCCTTGTCCGCTCTCTAAGTCAAACAGTTATCATTCGATTTTCATCAAACGTGGTGAAAATATTTGTGTGTATAATATCTAGGCCAAGTTGGATAAACAGCTAAATCGCCGTAGGTATGATTGGATTATGGCCTTTGATTTATGGAAAATTGGCCAAATTAGCCTTGCCCGCTCTCTAAGTCAAGCAGTTTTCATCCGATATTCACCAAACTTGTTGAGTTAAACTTATTTGTGGGCATAATGTCTATGCCAAGATTGATAACTAGCAAAATCAACTAAGGCTCTTTGGATTATGACCGTTGAATTATCAAAGTATGATGAAATTATCCTTCTTAGCACAATTTTGTGACAGTTTGACACTCTTGTTTTGTTTTTGTCTTGTAATTTTTCTCGTTTCATTTAAACACATAAATATTTAAAGTAAAGTTTATAGGTACTATATTGGCAATAGGGTTTAAAC
The DNA here is from genome assembly GCA_022818135.1 of Saxidomus purpurata. Taxonomy (NCBI): domain Eukaryota; kingdom Metazoa; phylum Mollusca; class Bivalvia; order Venerida; family Veneridae; genus Saxidomus; species Saxidomus purpurata. The sequence continues at coordinate 50,037,472 of JAFMSR010000010.1, forward strand.
GTTAAACATTATAGTCAATATTTTGCCAAACATTGTTTTGTAATGTATTGTAAATTTAAAAAACAAGTGCAAATAGCTAGTGCGAAGTTCCACATGCACGCCACTGAGGAGAGCGCTGAATTTTAGTGGAATCTATCTTTTCAGAGTAACTCTGTTTTTTACTTGTCGTTGCGTTCTTTCTACGAGATGGTCAAAAGTATTAGCTTGTATACACTATCGAAATTGTTTTGTATGTATGTAAATACTTGTTGAATTATTGAAGGTACTTATAATAAGATTGCAATCTATTGTGCACTACTAGTATTGAAATGTTATTGTTACACTGTTAGCTGTATCCGACTGCACTTGTAATAAATCAATATGTAGCCATAAATAAACAAAGTGTGTTGTTGTGTTAAACAGAAAGGTCATATGGTTAGGATATAGTTCACGGACAGTTGTGTAGGTTCATGCTCGGTGAAACTTTAAGTGTAAAGCAGACTTTAACGAAATCATCTGCAGCAGTAATACTATAATTGTTAATTAATGAATGGTAATATGTTTTTTGACTTGATCTTTACCTGTCAAATACAAGACTTACTCTTTATTAGGAATCACGCCCCGTCCCGTACCATCCCATCCTATCTGTTACAAAGTCAAGTTTTACCCAGAAAATGCATGTCACGTCCATACCAAACTTGCTCTGCAGCATCCTTGCATTATTCCCTTAAAATCAGGAAATGGTTCATGTCCAGTGCAAATCTTTTTATATGCCCCAAAATATTATCATATGAAACTCGCACCGTCCGTCTGTCAGAACTGTAACTTTAACATGCGTAAAGAGATTTTTAAATCATATTGCACAAATGTTCAGCACATAAAGTCGACGTGCCGCGTGCCTACCTCAGAACTCAAGGTCCTGGAATTCTGTATATATGCATACACTGAAGGCTTTTAAAATGAATCTGAACATATGTTCAGCACATGGAGATAAAGTGTTATGCGCATATACCGGGTCCACACCTTTAAGGTCAAAGTCATAGACTGCGACTTCCGCATAACACCATTTGCAAAAATATCAAAAGACACAAATCGTACTTATTTTGGACAGAACAGAGGTTTTTCAATTTTCAAGCATTTTGAATAACACAAGGGAGACAAATCGTACCTAATAAAGAGAAAGTGAAACAGAGTTTCCTCCCTTCTTTCTTCTGAAGCAAACGATCGAGGGCAAAATAAATAAGAAAAAACAAAAGTTCACTTCACGTCATTTGCGAAGAAATCAAGGAGGTAAACTGGGCTATGTCATAGCAACTACTGGCTGGGAATTCAGCATGGTTAAGTGCCAATAGGAGATGAACATATTTACAGCGGTCTTTTTTCTTTGATTTTGTCATCAATTTTACTACTGATTTGTGATACAAAATGTATCAATGAATACAAGTTTATCTTAACGTTCGCTTTCCTACAAACATGTTTAAAATGAAAGAAAATGCACAGTTACCGTCCCCATTTAATAAATAAAAAAGTTATGGTGTTGATATGAAGGTAAACATATTAAACATCCGCCCTATATAAACCATTTCAAGTTTTACCGCAGAATCTGTTAACTTTCATTTTGCTTAATTATAATTACGTTCTGTATTGTATTATTCTTTTGAGACATTGAAAAACTATATCTATATTATAATGTTTGTGCCACCCGGCACTTCTCGACCTGCATCCCCTCCCGACACGTAAACCACTTAAAGTTATTAGGTTTTCATTCTAATATGTATTTCTTAATGCCTCAACATTCGCCAAAACGCACCATGCGCCCTTCTATAGACCTCAATTATTTTCTAACAATAAACAAGATCAATATATTTCAAGACGCTTTATTTTGTTTAAATACAGTGCGACAATAAATAAGAAATGAATCGTAGGTACATGTCTTTCCTCGGTGAAAGTGGTTCGCAGCTTAAAGATTGTAACTCGCATAATCTACAATATAGTGTTCCATTAAGCCCTTTATAATCGAGTATAAATATAAGTTTCGATACAGAAAAAAGACAACTACTGCCAACTTAATGTTGTTTTGCTACTGCTTCTGCCAGCTACTGCTACTGCCAACTTCATGTTTTTGTTACTGCAACTGCCAGCTACTGCTACTGCCAACTTCACGTTTTTACTACGGCTACTGCCAACTTCACGTTTTTGCTACTGCCACTGCCAACTACTGCTACTGCCAACTTCACGTTTTTGTTACGGCTACTGCTAGCTTCTGCTACTGCCAACTACTGCAACTGCCAACTTCATTTTTTTGCTACTGATACTGCTACTGCTAGCTTCTGCTACTGCCAACTACTGCTAATGCAAACTTCACGTTTTTACTACTACATGTAATCCTGCTTCTGCCAGCTACTGCTTCTATCAAAGTCAAGTCAAAGAACCTTTATTCACTCATTTCATTACAATGAAATAATGAAGTTTACAATAGTATAATACTATGAGGCTCATACACAATTATGGTAATATAAAACATTCATAATATATTTAATCGTGTAGTTCATATTTTTTAAACCTGTAGATAATATCATTTCGATTTGGAGAGTCATGCAAATGAACATGTTAAGACTGAAACTACTGTAAATGTTGCACCATTGTTTAAGCTGACATTTTTTTTAAAAAATCATTGTGTCAGCTACTCAACGACGATACATGTACCTATAAATGCAATCTGATTCCATGAATACATCAATACGGGGTTAGCTCTTTGTTTGTTTGAAATTACCTTACTTCAGTTAAAATTAATTTAATAAACTTACACAGTTTAATATTTTCGCCTTTATTGTCCGTATTAAATAATTGTTCCATTTTATAAGTATTTGGACGCGTGTAATAATAAGGTTTTAATAGTTGTGTTCTTTCATTTTTGAGACTTCTACATTTAAACAAGTAATGAAATTCATCACCAATTTCATATTTGCTGTTGCATTTGTTACAAAGACGTCTATTCATATCTATTCTAGACCAACTACCTGTTTCAACCGGAAGTCTATGATTCCTTGTCCTAAAACGAATCACATAGTACAAATATTGAATAGGGGTTTCGACTAGGTAGTTTTCGAATACTAAGCGTTTTTTTTTTTAAAGATTCTGTATGTAACACTTTTACTAGAGGTGTCTATAGCGGAATACCAGTCATTTAAATATAAATCTTTCAATTTCTGTTTTACTGTAAGTTTTAACCATTTGCTGTTTGGAAATCAATGCGAATTCCAAATATCTATAAGACCACAGCTGATAAGAATTTCTCTAACAGAATGTAGCCATGGGAAGTGTTTTTGTCTCTAACCTGATTGAGTTCTGTAGAGTAATTATAGATTATCTTGTAAAGTATAATTGATAGTTTATTCACTTCCAGATTTTCGATACATTGTATTACAGATTCGTGACCAAAATGAGATTACCTATTCACCAATTTCTATTGATAAAGAGACAACCTGTCTCTCCATATACCATATAATTTGGCGTTGAAGATTTAATTTTAAGAATATATTTTAGAAATTTTAGCTGTACCTTTTCTATGATATCTAAATTTCCATACCCCCAAATTTCTGCTCCAAATAAAAGTATTGGTTTTATGGTCTTATTAAAAATGTCTATTTGTAAATCTAATGGCAATTTTAGTCTATCTGCGTTTCTAAGTAAACTGTACATTGCTCGACATGCCTGTGATGCTATATGTTTTTTTTTGCATTGAAAAAAGATCCACTTCTACTAAAGAATATACCAAGATATTTAAATTTAGATGTACAAAATTGCATCAACATTATCTATACATTTCATATAAAACCATTTCTAGCATATTGTAAAAAAAGTCAAATAAATTCATTTCAGATGATATCATTATCAACACAATAAATAAAACAAATATCAAAAGCTTTGTTTCAGCTCTTAAAAAAGACTTCTGTCTTAAATTTGAAACGCTCACTGCATTATTGAAACATATAACTGTAGATTTAAAGTCAATAGCCCTTTATGTCCATAGTAAATTTTAACATTACATATTTCAATTTCAAATTAAATGATATATTTGTTAGAACAAAATGGTGAAATAAATATAAGAATAAACTTTGTGTGGAAATAAGTAAAGTAGAGTCTATCTCCCAAAAGCATCAAACAGCAATGCATATTTTAAGATAAAAATAGTATACCTATTTTAAAAATGTGTATGAAAAGGTTTTATTACAAGACCTCTTCACTGTGAGTATTATATTTTTAGATTGAGAATATAATCATAAATATCTAAGTGTAACTTTATGTTGTCAAGACATCTGTACGAGTTTGAGGTGCAAACACATTTAAGTATTTATAAGGATCCAAATTAGATTTACCTGTTACATTGTAATGTATATAATGATGTTCAAAGTTTACAGTTTAACTATATATAGATACACTCAAGTCAAGCACTATGCTGTGTTAATTTATGATATTCTTTTAAAGCTCAAAAATAGTTTTACATATTAACTGTATGACAGTCAGAGTGTATATATATGTATGACTACAATAAATCAAACTTTACATTATGTAATATGATATTCTATAGCATAAACAACATACAAACATTTAAAGATAACTCTTTGTTGTCAAAACATCTGCACCAGTATGAGGTTAAAACATTTTAATGATCACAGTTGACTCTCATTGTATACTTTTGAAGACAGATAGTATTTCTCTTCACTTTCTTTTTAATATGAGTTTTAGATAGATTTTTCCATACAATAAGGTCACTCCTGTCTATTATGTATCAGTCTACACTTTACCATCTCAAGGGTATTATTGGCACACTGATTGATAATAATCAGTAAACACTGCTACAAACTTTTCTATTAAATCAACTTTCAATTTACTCATACTGCAATTATAATTTGTTTCAGTAAATAAATACAGACATTACTCAATATATTGTAAAACGGATGTGATTTTCATACTTATGTAAAGTCTACTACCTTACTTCCATATTTATTATCTATGGACAGAAGGAATACTGGCATTCCTGTACATGAACACTATAGAATAGATCTATGTACTTTTTCAACTTCCCCTTAAAGTTCTCAAAAATTTCTAAATGTCCTCAAAACTATACATTTATAAAAGAATAAGTAACCAACCAGCCAAGTTAAATAGAACCATTTTAGGGAAGACGGAACTAGAAATATTTTTCTATATAAGCAACAGTGATCTTTACCCTGACCACAAAAAGCTACTAATGATCATAATCGGTAGGACTCCACGCAAAGAAACAAGGGCCAAGTTTCATAACCATTGACATATTCAATGTGGAACCTTAAACATATACATATATTATATTATAGAATAGTCCGAAGCCGCTGTGAAAAGAGATGTACTTCAGTACTTGTAAGTATACAAGTATCTTCTACGGAATCAAAGGACATATAGATGAATTTTATTTAGGTAAAAGTGGAAAAACAATACATGGCAACAATATGATGCATGAAAGCCATATAACAACAATGACATGCTGATTTTAACGATACATACATGTAAATAGGCCATGAAATGCACACCAATACCAGGGATAACACAAAAAAGATGAATGTGTTTTTCTCTTATTTCTATTGTGGTCCTTGATCTTGGTGACATGCCATAGAAAGTCATGTATCTAATAAAGTTTGTATTTTAAATTCATTAAATTGGTTCACACTATTAATTGATATCAAATATCACAGTCACACGTGAATTTATAGCACACAAGTTCTGTCTTACAATGAAATTAATTCAAATATATAACAATAACAATCACAAATCATCCTAGTAAATTGCAAGAAGTTAACACACATGTATGATAAAATTAATTGAAAATGACAAATATATTATTTAGCTATCTAATATGTTGTTAAAATACTAGAAACAAGCTGAACTCTAAATCTGTGTAAAATACTGTAAACTAAACAATTAATGGAGTACTAGAATTATAAATTGAAGACAAATCTATCTACATGTACATGTATATGGATATCAGTTTCACACATAGGGTCTAATCGTCCCGCTGAAAGTGAAACATACCCTGTTAGGATAGAGACCACTTAATATTCACAAAAGTCTTAAAATTGAAATAAGGTTGCCTCTTATGAGATTAATAGCGTTTAAAGCAGCAGGTTAATGTTGAATAGGCTCTAGTATGTAAGGATGTCTCTGTAAAAAGACTAAAGTACTGCTACTCAAAATTTTGAATTATATTAAAGCCAACCGGCAATTAAATAGCCAGCATCTGAGATTTGACAGCATTGTTGACACGTATAGGCCTACCAATACAGTGTATCTCTAACACTCCGGGGAAGATAGTTCGATAAAACCATGCCTCTATATACATGTACAAAAGATTTCCTACCAAAACTGCATAGTACCTTTGGTAAAGAAAGCCTAGTACAGAGATCATGCACAGAGTCGTTCACCAAGATAATCAGGGGCAGTACGTATCTTTATGACCCAAAGTGATCTGATTAACTCTCATCGAGACTGGCAACCAGTTTAGAAACTTGAAATGCTCTTTTCCAACAATGTTCAAGAAGTCATTTGGTTTAGATGGACTGTCTACGCCTGATAAAGTGTAAAGAGAAATACAATTGTATATCACGCATGCATTGTGTGCTTGCAAGTTGATGTTATCCTTGGCGGGGAAAATAAGTACAAATCAGCAAAATAATTAATGTACAACAATTTCTACGTACTACGTTTAAAAGTTTATCTGATTGTTTCAAGTTTCTACAGGACGTTTATATCGGATAACTTTCAATAAATAAATTTCCGTTTCACGTACATTAGATAAATTTCCGTTTCAAGATGCTTTTATTACTACTTATGTATTGACATAAATCACGGTTGTTGAATCGCGATGAATACATCCTATGCAACACTTACAATGTGCAAATAACAAATAATAAGAATAACAAAAAATGAATAGATAAGAAGGAATGATGAAAGATTCCTATTGAAGAAGGTTCATGATTTATATACAATGTATATAATTTCATATTGTAGATCATGGTTAATCAAAATTATATGAAACAAAAAATACAAAAAGAGTGGATACAGTCCAACATCTCTACAACACCAAAGGGAACATAAATGTTTTGTTATTGAGGAGGGGTTTTTGCTACATGGAGATTAATGTGTTCAGATATAACTGCTTTGAGAATAAAACACCTGTCCTTGTAGAGAGGTTTTTGCTTATCGGAGGTATTTGGAGAGGTTGGACTGTATATTATATATTGTTAACAAATATTCAAACAAAAAAACAAAAATAATATCAAACAAGGAATGCCACGTACCAAACACGCAGCCTCCCCAAAACGAGCCCCACAGCACCCAGAAGTCTTACTAACAAATAGACTATATAGAAAAATATACAACAAAAATACAAAACAGAGAGTTAAGGAAATGAAGTGAACAAGAGGGAATGTAAAAGACTATAATGTCACATGATAAATACTGTAAAAAGGTCTTTAAAAACAATTTTTCTATTTTTAGCTAGTGACCCAACAAATCTTCATAACCATAGAACTATCCAAACAGAAGTTATTGTGCGGAAACTTGGGTACTAAATGCAATTCCAATGGAGATATCCATAAAAGGTTTCTGTAAGTAAGTTTAAAGTCAATAGGTAAATCATATCTTAAGTTATCATCCGGAAACGAAAAGTATGACGCCCGCCCGCCTGACACTCCAGCCTATCCATGTCCAATAACCAGATTTTCTTCTTCAAAAGAACTGGTTAACAAACTTAGAAAAGCATAATGCATTTGTACCAAATAGAGTTAATTTTTTCACACAAATAAACCATGCTTTCTTCATGTAAAGCAATTATAAACAAAATTTAAAAAAACAGGATGCATTTGTACCTACTTCAATTCATTAATTCCACCCGGCTTATCACTGAACAATTATAGAAAAGCATTTTGATTTAATTCTTAGAAGTATGTTAAAAGAGAATTTCGCATACATATCTGAAGTCTTGCATATGATAGTTCACGAAGAGCATTTCTACAAA
>JAFMSR010000010.1:50046006-50132268 GCA_022818135.1 Saxidomus purpurata
CTGAATTATTTGTTTGTAGATTTCGTTCAAATTTAGAATATAATTAATTCAACACATAATACATACTTCTGCGAAATTTAATTTTAATTGATAAACAAATACATATAAAACTTAACAAATAAAAAACATCGCTGTAAAATTAGAATTCACAAAATGACATAACGTGCAATCGCTACAATCATAACAGTCACCGATTCATAATAAAATCCGTACATCGGAGTAAAGTAACGAAATACAATAAAATTTTATTTTGCAGATAAATTTCCACCTTTTTCACGATTTATAGTGAACAGGCTGATACTGCATATGTTTGCAAATAAAATTATTGCAAAATAAATATGATACATTTATATACGTGACTGTCTCAGTGATTAGCCGGCAAGCAACATGTCAATTGCGCGACCACGCTCTTGGTTATTCATTTGAAGTGATTTATTTTTAAAATCAAAATTCTGTTTTTACGGTTTGAATTGCGTTATAGAATAATAAAATGAAAATGAAAATCGATATTTTTCGCTCACATATATTTCCTCGTGCAAAATGGTGAAATCGTACTTGTCACACGTGCAAAAGTAACCGATCGTCACAGTTGAAAGGTTTTATCATTTTTATACAGCTAATGTTGCCAAACAACATAATATTTAATTTGAAATAAATATCTTGAACCGTATTCGAGAAAATCGAATTTGAAAAGTGTCGGGTTAGAAGTGGCTCCAAGTGTATAGGAGTCTAGTACTGGTTCTTTCCAGGAACGATGGCTTCATAAATATAGCTTCATATTCTGTTATCTGATCAGTGTACAAATTATTTCAGTTCAGACATTTTCATAAAAGGAGAAGTGAGAAATTTAACAACTTATAACTGAAATATCCCTTTTACAACCAACGATAAAACAGAGATATCTGACTGGTGACATATGTGCACCTTTGGTCTACCTTGGACTTTATTTGCCAAGGGAAATAACTACTGACAAACGTCTATTTCGGTCCTGCAGGTGATAATTCTTATGGCGTATGTGTAAACCAAAGTACACATGACATTCACAAGCATAAATAGTTCCTTGTAGATGTTTTTTACGAATTTATAATTTTTAGCAAAATGAACAATTTTGGCATACGTAATTTAGATCTAGTTTTCAATTTTAGGGTTGTGTCTTTCGCTATTATGTTGTTGTTGCTGATTTGTATCCCACAACACTCATGTAAACATCATAGATATACAGGTGTCTTTTTAATATGTTTGCTTAATTTCAGCCGTTTGTTTATCTACCTTCCAATTTATCTGTTTTGTTGTGCCATGATACTTTTACCGGTGGAGGATTACCGTCCACGTGACACGTCAGGAAAACGTCTTCTCCGGTGTAGACAGTTTTATTCCTTTGTTCTGATATTGTTACTACTGATGCATCTGAAAAGATATAATTCACATTTTGACTTTTCAGAAATGCATATGTGTCGAAAAATAGTCCGGCACTATGGATGCGCAATAGAAACTTTTCACTGTCATACCAAGGCGTTTAACAAATTAACATAAAATATAAGCCCCTATATAATATTTTATTACCCTTCCATATTACTGATACTAAATACCGCAAGGAAGTTTGTCCAGTCGTTGCCAAATATGCAAGTATGTATGTATGTTACTATGTATGTGAGGTAAATCCCGCCTCTTGAATAGGCGCCCCATCCGAATGTACTGTGCTCACTATGTGTATATACAAATGTATGACAGGCGAAGACAAGTTGAAGAGATGGATGCAGAAACAAGGGAATCCAGACCCTAGCTCATTACGAATAGACCCCTTGGATCTTAAACGTTCCTGGTGTATAGCACCGACACACCTCTGGATACCTCTGGGTTTTTAACCAGTTCACCTCTAGATGAGAGGGAAACACTGTGCGTTTTTGAATGTGCAGTGATGCGTTTTGAAAGTACGTCATGAACATGAAAAGCTAGCAAGCTAATTGTTCATTGCTGATTAGATAGTTAGCTTCACATGTAAAACGACAAAGTGAACCGATTTGTGCCAACTGTCTATTAAAATGTGTATGCCTATTTCACACAGGTATGCTCCAAATGATTAAGATTTAAGTAATAGCCTATTTGAGTTACACGTCTGCACAAGAGTTCTATTTAAAAAAAATAAACTCAATTGCACAGATTTAGGTATTTAAATGGGTTACCCTGTATGAAAATGTCAAATGTATATAAACAAATACTTACATGTGATATGTGGAAGGTACGAATGCTGTATTTGCAAATCCGGGAATTCTTGATTGGTTACTTGACATGTAATTTGGCGATTGTTGTCGTTCTTTGTTAAGTTAAACATCAACACCTGAACGTAAAAACAAATTCATGAAGTATTTCGAGCAAACTTTATTGCAAGAAACACAATGACCTTTTGCAAATTAAACACATAACACGGCCAGCTTAACTTCAAAATGAAGGAAGCTTATTTTCGGTCGGTATTGTAAATTCAACTGTTTCCAGATTATCCTGTAACAGAGGCGCAAGAATACACCAAATGTAGTTTTCCGAGGTGACGATACAGTAGTCCGTTTGTGACCAATAAATTGCCTTTCATGTTTACCTATATTTGTATTTCTTTCCTTTTTCATGTCGACAGGACATTAAACCCTTCCCGAATACTTGACATTAGTGAAATAGCGACATGTAATTCGACTAAAAATAGTTCCAAATGGCGTTTTTATAAATAAGAAGCAATTTTCGCATTATTGATGACGTCAAAGTGGAATACTTTAAATCAAGTAAAAGGTACCATGGTGAATTGCCAGCCGCTGGTCTTGTTGTGAATTTCATACTTTTCAACTAACACTTTTTTTGGCAAGTTCTTCACTCCTTTCCAGTTCACCATACTTTTAGGATTAGATTCATCTACAGAGCATTTTAAGGTGAGCACTGTATCCCCGTTTTCTTCATTGATCTTATTTAGTTCTGAGACTTTGACATTTCTCGGGGGAACTAGAACAAGGAAAAACATACTTATTAAACACGAAAAGGTTTTTTATTTCCAGTATTTAAATGTAAACAAAATTAAATATTGTAAATCGGGTAATAAAAGCGATAATTCAATTTTCGCTATGTTTCGCGAATATCTGGGTTAACTAATTAAAAACGTTCGCGAAAGATTCATTTCACAATGACTGATAGAACTCTCCTTTCGCGAGTTTATAATTTCGTAAATTAGTCTGACCACTTTCAAATCGCAAAATATTCGTCGCGCGAACATTACCAAATTTACAATAATACATTGCAGATTCCTGCAGAAAAAATATTCTTGCATTCAAATCAAATCTTATTCCGCTACTTATTTATTCGCAGTTTTCAAATTGGTAAATGTTCATTAAGGACAATGTGACAGTAACGTAATAGAATTCAGTTTGCAGTGTTGTTTCAACATCACGGTAGCAAAGTAAAATAGAGAAAAACTTACATTTTACATTTACACGTGTTATGTTGCTGCATGTATTGGTTAAAATATAACTACAGCAAAATATGTCTCCATGGTTATCAAATCGAGTAAAACTTCTGGACAGGGTTGTTGTAACGCTGTACATATGGCCAGTCACAATTGCATTTGTTATTTTTGAATTTATATCTTGTTTGATTTTGTAAAAAATCTGTGACTTTTTTGGTGGTCTCCCTTTTGTCGTTGTACATTGCACTTCAGTAGTTTCATTTTCCTTAGCTGGCTGAACTTTTATGTCGACTGTTTCTGGATCAACTAAAATTAACACAGATAAAATAAGACAAAAACACAAGAAAAAATTACTCATGTACTTAGCAAAATTTTCGAAGGCTGATATATCTATGAAAAAGTAAAGGAAGGCACATTTTTTTATTGAAACAGGCAATATGATCGTACCAGAACATTTTGAACACCCATTGAATAACTTTTTTTTCTTGATCTTTTTGTTTTTATGATTTACTGTATGTGAACATCTATATGATCCTCCCAAGAACCTTTTGAACACCCCTCGAGTAATTTATTGTTATACCTCTAATGTATAGCTGGGTTGAGCTCCCTGAATCTGTTTCCATTGCTGGATTTTTTACAGTACATTTAAACACAGTATCAAAGTCCTCGGCGCTAGGTGTAAATGTATACTTCAAAATGGTCCTTTTCAAGGAGTTTTTGTATTCTCGCTGCGTATTTGAAAGACGTTTTTCTGTCTTAAACATCTCAAGTTCTATAGGTTCTGATCCACCTTCCACAAAACACATGACATCCATTTCTACATTTAGTTGTGCTGGTAAACACTGTTTACACTTATGCATGTCTTCAATATTTGCAAATTCTGGCGCAGAAGGAGCGGTTGGAACTGCAACGAAAATGCAAATACATGTATAAATACTTGAGCTATATAGAAACATACAGATACAGTATATATCGGGATCATCTCGTCAAGATATAACAAGGGCATGAGATGCGATTTGTTGCTTAGGTAACGATGTATTTACTCATTTGTATAGCAAATAACATGTCTGGCATGTTTTAACAACGCCAGTTTTCCATTTTCGGATCAACACTCAACGCCAAGTAGATGAACATATCTAATAGTGGCAAGAAATTCAATTACAAATGGTGCAATAAATCGCATTTTTAAATCAGAGCCTAATTCGAAAATGTTTACATAAAAGTGGTGTACAAGCCCAAACAGATTCTTACAAATAAAACATAAAACTTAGCTTGTTAACCAGAATAACATAACTACCATAGACCCATTCCAGAAAGTATGACCAAACGTTTTCAAAGACCTGCATCTTTTTTCTCTTTCTTAAAAATATTACACTGCTTTTATTTGCGTTTATTCCAAGAACAATAACCATAAAATTATGTAAAATATGTCATAAACATTTAACAGCAAAACATAATTAGTGGTTGCATCATTAGATTATGAGACACATTATTTAAATATAATCTGCAAGATACTACTGTAATTATATATGTCCGCCTCCGTTGTCGAGTGGTTAGAGTCACTGTAACCTCTCATACATCGATGGTCATGGGTTCGAGCCCTGCTACCGACCATGTCTCTTTATGTGAGAAAGTTGGCAGTTTCTAACGGAAGATAGGAGTCTAGTACTGTTTCTAGTACAGCCCAAAAGCAAACATATTGTTTCAATACAATTATAAATAGTGAAATAAAACTATTTACTGATTTTGAGTTCGACAGTGTTATACACCGAGGTTCGGCAGTTGACTCTGTACACACCACTGTCACTGTATTTACTTTTATATATAAAAAGTGTTGTCTTATCCGATACTATCTCAATGTTTTTGCTTTCGTTTAACTTCTTGAACACTGAGCCGACCTTCTTTTCCCATACTATATCTCTGCCAGGTTCAGGTTGTATTGAAGACCGCAGCCGTGCCGTTTCTCCCTCTTTCAGGTTGTTTTTAACAATTGTCAGACTAATACTACCACAGCCTGGCTGACTATCTAAAATAAAATGTTGTATAGATAAATAGCAGTTATCGTGTGTTTGCTTTGTGTGCTGGTGTGTGTTGGTGGTGTATATGTGTGTGTGTACATGATTGTGTGTGTGTGTGTGTCATGTGTGTGTGCGTGTGCGTGTGTGTGTGTGTGTTGGTGGTGTGCGCTTCTGGGTGCTGTGGGGTTCGTTTTGGGGAGGCTGCGTTTTTGGTACGTGGCATTCCCTGTTTGATATTATTTTTGTTTTTTTGTTTGAATGAACCGTTGTCCTTGGTCTTTAACGTTGTATTCAAATCCCCATAAGTGCAGACACGACTCGCTGAATGTTGTTGATATATAGGAAAGAAAAGAACTGGAACTAGACATAGAGGGTTTTTGTTTGTTTTAAGTAGATATGGAATATATCTCACGAGAAGTGATACAGTTGTGATATTTCACGAGCGCAAAGCGCGAGTTAAAATGTGAAAATTGTATAACTTTGAGTTGAGATATATTCCATACCCACCCAAAACAAACAAATTCTTTTTATTGTATGCTAACTATTAAAACAAAAGCTAAATTATGTATATGCACCACTGAAAAAAAGTTCCGACAGACCTATATCACCTACACTGATATGATATCTATGTCATCACTCTATATTTCACTGATATAACACAGTATTTCATTTGTTAGCATTTAATAAAGGTTTTTATTGCTTTCGAATGAGTTGGACATAAAGGTACCATATAAAGCTGCCCCATTTTCGGGTACTGAAGCAAGAAAGATTTACTTCCGTAAGTGAATTTTCTGAAACAAAAAGTGAAAACACAGTGGGCATATCTAGTAAATGCATTTAAAACAAACACACACATTAAAGGTACTTCTTTTGAAAGCAAGACTTCAGACTAATTTCTGTGAAACTTCACTTTAAAAGTCACGCTTGTTTAGTGGAAGCTTAGTGTGCCGCACGTGACTGGAGCAAAATTTAAACGAACAAACACATCAAATAAAACAAGCATATTAAACAATTCCAGACAGACGTGACTTTATATCTGCTGTGGTAGGGTGTATAATGCGATATCAAAACATAATTATGTTGAGACTCGAATATAGTTTGACAGTCAGTGAAATTCTGTTTTAAATCATTAAGAATAGAAACTACTTGTTTACTCTTTTGTGTATAAAACATGTTTCAGTATGGGGAATAGTATTACTTATTCGAAGAGGTATTCATTGCAAATTTACTGACCGAAATTCAACAAGTGCAGATCATGATCAAACTGCATTGATGTAATGAAGTGCATGCTGGTTATTATCTACAGTGGTCGAAAAGGCGGGATAACTTGCAACCATCAGGATCAATAGTAAAATATTGATATTAATATTTTCGATATACTTACCACCGTCTGGAGATGATGCATTGACTTTAAGTGTTGCATAACCACTATACCCTGTTGTACAACGCACATAATACGACCCTGCATCAGCTAGCTGTACATTCTTGACTGTAAGCGTGAATTTAGTTCCATGACTTTCTTCAACACATTTTCTTGTATCTGTACGCATACTACTATCATACAGAAGAATCGGCTCAATTCTATTTGACATATACCATTGCCGAGAACCTTGAGTATTATTTGCTTCATAGGTGAGTATAGCAGACCCGCCCACAGAGACACTGTCTTGTTCAAAGAAAAGTCTGCCACAAGCTGAAAAGAAGAAAAACGTTTATTTTATGCTTTTCAGTGAAATACTGAATATAACAGTGAAATAAAATTGATACTCCACAGTTTTAAAGCAGTGAAAATATTAAAATCTTCAACCTGGATTGACGTCAAAAAGTATATCGAGCGTAACGAATACCTGAAAGAATACGAAGATGACGTCATGTGTGCTATGGTTTCTTATGACGTTTCCCGTGATTTCGACATTTTATGGAAACAAGCTCAACAAAATTAGAGTTTCAACATAAAATAAACAGAAAAATTGTTGTTTTCGATGTAATAGCAAATTAATTTCACCCGTGAACACCAAAAGTAGTTACATCACTTTTTGTGCCCACTCGGTGAATTTATAACGTGATATTAGCGGCGGAACAAACATATATATTCACAGGATGATTTGGTTTTGCAGACTCGATTCCAACGCGTTTGAAAATAATAAAGAGGTTAGTTTGTGTCTGTGAAAAGGCGCCTGTCTTGTTTCTGATTGTTTTAAATGTTTTTCAATAAATGGAATCAGTCAAGATAATGCATCTCGTAAAAGAAATAGATAGAGACATTAGACTGTAAGCAAATATTATCACTGGTAGAAAGACTGTTTTTAACACAGCTACTATGATTATAAATTAACTCACAGAATAAGTAGCTGAAACAACACACAAGAAAATTGTCTTTCCCGCGCTTTTCTAGTTTTTACAGTTGTGTAATATAGGTACATTTATATATACTGAAAGTATTGTACCAATATTTAGCACTTCCTCATTGCCAGCTCCATTGTTTTAAGTGACTTCTATTGCGCCTTAGTTTATATAACAGTTCGAATGCAGAATTGCTATTCGTTCTCGATATACAACAAGAGTCCCAAACTGTCAAGAAATACATAAGCCTTTTCAGGGAAGCATAACTCTTGAACAACCGAGGTTTTATGCCCATAAACATTCACAGCAAGTTTTATGAAAATTGAATCAATAATGTTGAAGTTAAAGAGCGAACAAGCCTAATTTGGCCTATTTTTGATAATTCAAAAGCCCTAATCCAAAAGTGCCTAGGTCGTTTTGGCTGGTTATCGAATTTGAATTTGACATTATGCATACAAACGTGTTCAGCAAGTTTGGTGAAGGTCGGACGTAGAGAGCAGACAAGGTTAATTCGGCCAATTTTTGATAATTCAAGAGCAATATGACTGAATATCGAACTCAGCCTAGACATAAAGCCTAACACCGTTGCATTTTTTTGGCAAATAGAGGAAAACTATTTTTGGTTTCCTGTTTAAACATTATTTGTAATAAAAACAGAAGATATATACGGAATAATATGGAAAAGAAACAACAAATAAATAACATGAAAGCATACATATCTGTTCATATTTTCATAATTATATTTAATTATGTTACTAAACACAGTATTATAACCGACCTGATAATTGCCCGTTATCGATATTCGCCATAGATATTGCCTGTTATCAATCTTTGTCATAAATGATAACTACCTCTTATCGATCTATGATATTAATTGTATTAACCTGTCGCAAATCTTTGACAAAACTGATAACTGCTTGTCACCGATCTTTGACATAAACAATAACTGCCTGTCATCGATCTTTGACATACATGATAACAGCCTGTCACCTTTGACATAAATGATAACTGCCTGTCATCGATCTTTGACATAAATGATAACTGCCTATCTCAAATCTTTGACATAAATGATAACTGCCTGTCACCGATTTTTGACATAAATGATATCTGTCTGTCGCTGATCTTTGACACATATGATAACTGCCTGTCGCCGATCTTTGACATAAATAAAAAACTACCTGTCATCGATCTTTGGCATAAATGATAACTGCTTGTCGCAAATCTTTGGCATAAATGATAACTGCCTGTCGCAAATCTCTAACATAAATGATAACTGCCTGTCATCGATCTTCGAATGATATCTGCCTGTCGCCGATCTTTGACATAAATGATATCTGCCTGTCGCCAATCTTTGACATAAATGATAAATGCCTGTCATCGATCTTTGACATAAATGATAACTGCCTGTCGCAAATCTTTGACATAAATGATAACTGCCTGTCGCAAATCTTTGACATAAATGATAACTGCCTGTCATCGATCATTGACATAAATGATATCTGCCTGTCGCCGATCTTTGACATAAATGATAACTGCCTGTCATCGATCTTTGACATAAATGATAACTGCCTATCGCAAATCTTTGACATAAATGATAATTGCCTGTCACTGATCTTTGACATAAATGATATCTGCCTGTCGCTGATCTTTGACATAAATGATAACTGCCTGTCGCCGATCTTTGACATAAATGATAACTGCCTGTCATCGATCTTTGGCATAAATGATATCTGCCTGTCGCCGATCTTTGACATAAATGATAACTGCCTGTCATCGATCTTTGACATAAATGATAACTGCCTGTCCTCGATCTCCGGAATAAATGATAACTGTCTGTCTCCGGTCTTTGACCTTAATGGTAACTGCCTGTCGCAAATCCTTTACATAAATGATAACTGCCTGTCACCGATCTTTGACATAAATGATAACTGCCTGTCATCGATCTTCGGAATAATTGATAACTGCATTTTTCTGGTCTTTGACATAAATGGTAACTGCCAGTCGCAAATCCTTTACATAAATGGTAACTGCCTGTCGCAAATCTTTGACATAAATGATAACTGCCTGTCACCGATCTTTGACATAAATGATAACTGCCTGTCGCCGATCTTTGTTATTAATGATAACTGCCTGTCGCCGATTTTTGACATAAATGATAACTACCTGTCATCGATCTTTGACATAAAAGATAACTGCTTGTCGCCAGTCTTTGATATGAATGATAACTACCTGTCGCCGATCTTTGACATAAATGATAATTACCTCTTACCCATTTTTAGAACAAAATGAATTATAATTCCCTTTTTCGGCTCATTTATGATAATTGTAATATTAAGTTATTGATCCTTGACAACACTAAAAATTGTCATTTATCGATATCGTTTCCTAAATGATAATTACCTGTATTTCATATACATAATTGCATGTTATCATTTTTGACATTAAATGATGATTACCTTTTATCGGTCTATTACATGCATATCTACTTAAAATTGTAAAACCTCTTAAAATGTTTTGTATTCACAAAGTAAATACGAAAAATTCAATCTATGATAACGTAAAATAACTTAAGTACAAATGTAACAAATTATTTTACAAACTGCCTCAAAAATATCCTATTAGTGATGACGAGTCAGTATTACTGACTAGAAAACCTTTATTCGTTTCTGGTCGCAAAAATAAACACGACATAAAATATTAGGATCTCAAAAGAAAATTACAATGTATTGGGAAAAGACAGACCACCGAAAATTTGGATTTAGAAGAAAAAAATATTTATCTTTACTAAGAGAGATGTCTTACCGGAGAACTACAATGTAAGCGAGATGTCTGACCGGCTAACTAAGAGAGATGACTTTCTGGCAAACTAAGAGAGATGTCTTACTGACGAATTCAGACAGATGTCTTACCGACGTCTTACCGGCAAACTTAGATGTCTTACCGGCGAACTGAAAAAGATGTCTTACTGGCAAACTAAGAGAGATGTCATACCGACGAACTAAGAGAGATGTCTTACCGACGAACTAAGAGAGATGTCATACCGGCGAACTAAGAGAGATGTCTTACTGGCGAACTAAGAGAGATGTCTTACCGGCAAAATGAGAGAGCTGTCTTACTGGCGAACTCAGACAGATGTCTTACTGGCGAACAAAGAGAGATGTCTCACCGGCAAACTAAGACAAATGTCTTATCGACGAACTTAGACAGATGTCTTACTGGCGAACTAAGAGAGATGTCTTACCGACGTCTTACCGGCGAACTTAAATGTTTTACCGGCAAACTGAAAAAGATGTCTTACTGGCAAACTAAGAGAGATGTCTTACCGACGAACCAAGAGAAATATCTTACCGACGAACTAAGAGAGATGTCATACCGGCAAAATGAGAGAGATGTCTTACTAGCGAACTCAGA
The DNA here is from genome assembly GCA_022818135.1 of Saxidomus purpurata. NCBI lineage: Eukaryota > Metazoa > Mollusca > Bivalvia > Venerida > Veneridae > Saxidomus > Saxidomus purpurata. The sequence goes on from JAFMSR010000010.1 coordinate 50,057,221, forward strand.
CAGATGTCTTACTGGCGAACTAAGAGAGATGTCTAACCGGCAAACTATGACAGATGTCTTATCGACGAACTTAGACAGATGTCTTACTGGCGAACTAAGAGAGATGTCTTACCGACGAACTAAGAGAGATGTCTTACCGGAGAACTACAATGTAAGCGAGATGTCTGACCGGCTTACTAAGAGAGATGACTTTCTGGCAAACTTAGAGAGATGTCTCCGATGAATTCAGACAGATGTCTTACCGACGTCTTACCGGAGAACTTAGGTGTCTTACCGGCGAACTGAAAAAGATGTTTTACTGGCAAACTAGAGAGATGTCTTACTAACGAACTAAGAAAGATGTCTTACCGACGAACTAAGAGAGATGTAATACCGCTGAACTAAGAGAGATGTCTTACCGGCGAACTAATAGAGATGTCTTACCGACGAATTAAGAGATATGTCTTACCGATGAACTAAGAGAGATGTCTTACCGGCAAACTAAAAGAGATGTCTTATCGACGAACTAAGAGAGATGTCATACCGGCGAACTAAGAGAGATGTCTTACCGGCAAACTAAAAGAGATGTCTTATCGACGAATTAAGAGAGATGTCTTACCAGCAAACTAAAAGAGATGTCTTACCGGCAAACTTAGAGAGATGTCTCCGATGAATTCAGACAGATGTCTTACCGACGTCTTACCGGAGAACTTAGATGTCTTACCGGCGAACTGAAAAAGATGTTTTACTGGCAAACTAGAGAGATGTCTTACCGACGAACTAAGAGAGATGTAATACCGCTGAACTAAGAGAGATGTCTTACCGGCGAACTAATAGAGATGTCTTACCGACGAATTAAGAGATATGTCTTACCGATGAACTAAGAGAGATGTCTTACCGGCAAACTAAAAGAGATGTCTTATCGACGAACTAAGAGAGATGTCATACCGGCGAACTAAGAGAGATGTCTTACCGGCAAACTAAAAGAGATGTCTTATCGACGAATTAAGAGAGATGTCTTACCAGCAAACTAAAAGAGATGTCTTACCGGCGAACTAAGAGAGATGTCTTACCGGCGAACTAATAGAGATGTCTTACCGACGAATTGAGAAATATGTCTTACCGGCGAACTAAGAGAGATGTCTTACCGGCGAACTAAGAGAGATGTCTTACCGGCGCACTAAGAGAGATGTCTTACCGGCGAACTTATATGTCTTACCGACGAACTAAGAGAGATGTCTTACCGGAGAACTGCAATGTAAGCGAGATGTCTGACCGGCAAACTAAGTGAGATGTCTTACCGACGTCTTACCGGCGAACTTAGATGTCTTACTGGCAAACTAAGAGAGATGTCTTACCGTCGAACTAAGAGATATGTCTTACCGACGAACTAAGAGAGATGTCATACCGGCAAAATGAGAAAGATGTCTTACTGCCGAACTAAAAGGGATGTCTTACCGGCAAAATGAGAGAGATGTCTTACTGGCGAACTCAGACAGATGTCTTACTGGCGAACTTAGAGAGATGTCTAACCGGCAAACTAAGACAGATGTCTTATCGACGAACTTAGACAGATGTCTTACTGGCGAACTAAGAGATATGTTTTACCGACGAACTGAGAGAGATGTCTTACCGGAGAACTACAATGTAAGCGAGATGTCTGACCGGCAAACTAAGAGAGATGACTTTCTGGCAAACTAAGAGAGATGTCTTACTGACGAATTCAGACAGATGTCTTACCGACCTTAGCGAGATATCTTACCGACGAACTAAGAAAGATGTCTTACTGGCGAACTAAGAGAGATGTTTTACCGACGAACTAAGAGAGATGTCTTACTAGCGAACTAAGAGAGATGTCTTACCGACGAACTAAGAGAGATGTCTTTTTGGCAAACTTAGAGAGTTGTCTTACCGACGAACTGAGAAAGATGTCTTACTGGCGAACTAAAAGAGATTTTTTACCAACGAACTAAGAGAGATGTCTTTTCGGCAAACTAAGACAGATGTCTTACGGGCGAACTATGCGAGATGTTTTACCGACGAACTAAGAAAGATGTCTTACTCGCGAACTAAGAGAGATGTTTTACCGACGAACTAAGAGAGATGTCTTACTCGCGAAGTAAGAGAGATGTTTTATCCACGAACTAAGAGAGATGTCTTTTCGGCAAACTTAGAGAGATGTCTTATCGACGAACTAAGACAGATGTCTTACGGGCGAACTAAGCGAGATGTCTTACCGACGAACTAAGAAAGATGTCTTACTCGCGAACTAAGATAGATGTCTTACCGACGAACTAAGAGAGATGTCTTTTCGGCAAACTTAGAGAGTTGTCTGTCCGGCAAACTAAGAGAGATGTCTTTCCGGCAAACTAAGAGAGATGTGTTACCGACATGTGTCCGAATGTTGTTTATAACACTTCAAAATGTTATTTCCGAGCCAGTGTTGTTTTTATGATAATAAAAATGTAAGCAAAATAAGCAAAATTCGTGCGATATTTTCCTTTAGAGTTAAATAATTTTAATGTGATAAGTCAAAATCGGCTATAGTTTACATTTACTGTAGCATTAAAGTATTTTGAACAATACAGAAACATTGAAAGCACATGAAGTACTGCAGTAATATGCAAATAGCTAGTTAAAAATGATACCTTGAGGAAATTTCCTCTGTCAATTGGGGTTAAATCCCCCTATTTAAGGCCGGTCATTTATAGCGTTTCTTCAGTGTTTTCATCCATTTTCGTTCAAAGTCTATAAGCACTTTCATTTAAATGTTGCTTAACAGACGGGTGAATGTCAATTTCTTGAAATTTCTTCATTTTGGAGGCGGTGGGGTAAGAAAATACGCACTTTCAAGCACAGGGAATGCTAAATTGATGAAAGAAGCTCCTCAAAACGTAGAAGACACTATGCTGCACTATTATCTCTGTCTCTATAGTTATTGATATAAAAGAAATTACATGACAACCAAAGAGGCATTCATGTTAATGCTATTTCAAAGAGCCGTTTTAAGCTATAAATCAGATTCAACCCCTCATGATATTTAGGTCTATAATTTTAAGCATATATATGAGTGCTGTTTTATCCGATGCTAATTTTAAGCATACATACAATGAAAACAAAATAAAGCAATATTTTAGTGCAGAAATGTTTGTTTTCTGATGTAAATAGGTGATTTTGTCTATTGAAAAAATAAGATATGTCTGTAAACATTTAAAAACTGCAAACAATTTAGGTGGATTAGCACCTGGTTGCATGGTTACTTCCAGAAGTAGAACATGTAACAAAGCAAGAACAGCTGTGCTTATGGAGTAGCATGTCCCCGAAAATGTCATCATGGTGACGAAATGGCTCGGATTTTCGTGTGATTTCGCGATGCAGAAATGAAAGGTGAGAAATCCAACTGCATTCGGTTAAGCTGTTTGACCGGCAAGTAATAGCAATTATAAAAATTATAACCTTTTCACTGATTCGTATTTTTCAGGTCTGTGAGTGTATACAAATTTCAAGCAGAAAACTTGGACGAGGTGTCTGTGTCACTGTCTGTGACGGAAGGAAACTGTATTGCGTCCCTTTAACCCTTCCGTTTCCATGTATATAATAAGATTAAAACTACTTTCTGTTTCCACAATACAATTACGGAAAATTAAATCTATCATAATCTAAAACAACTTAATTGCAAATTTAATAAATGTTTCAACTGCCTTAAAAATATCCTATTCAATGAGTCAAACCCATCATAGATGTTTTTCGTTTCTAGTCTCAAAGATGGAAACAACATAAAATAGTAGGACCTTAAAAGAAATTACAATTACAATGTATTGGGAATAGACAGTTCATCGAAAATTTTGATTTAGAAGAAAAGAGACATTTATTTTCATTCTAACGAAATAGTTTGTTTCGAACTTATTAATCACAGTACATGTACATGTACATTATATGAACTCATGAGATTCGACTAGATTGAGGGGTTACAGTCGCTGACATAGATTTGGGGTCACGGGTTCGAGCCCTGCTACCGAATATGTCTCATTATGTAAGAATATTGACCGTTTCCTACGGAGTACAAGGGAATGTGTACTGGTTCTACCCAGGAACGATGTTAAGGTAATGTATGCGCCTGAAAAAAATGATCGAAATACGGTTGAAATGGGCGCTCAACTCGTACAACAATAACAACAACAACGATATCAAGCCGAAATTTCCTTACCCCCGAGTCCAGATTTGACCTCTGCTAGAACAATGAATAATACTCCAAAATAGAATTTCATCTTGGTTTGAAAATCACTAACAATTATCCGGAAAAATCTAGGGCGACCTACATAACTATGAGGACTGCAAATAAAACAGAGAAAAGTGAGTAAGTAAGAGTTAGTAGATGTAATTTTATTATATTCAATGACTCATGCCTATTGTCTAACATAAAACATTTGTGTATACCTCTTCAAACACTTATACTCCGAAAATAAAATGTAATGTCGTCTGATCAGGATTCAAATAGCCTTCTGTATCACAAGTTTGTAAAACACCCCTATTTAAAAGAAATAGACTCGCCCAAATTGGAAGTCGAAAGATCCCAATGTAAAATTGTAGGTAAAACGTTTGATTTTGTTAAGGACAATTGCTCATACAAACATTTGTCAATGTTACAGAAGTAAATCACGTGTACTCTTAAAATCCCGGTAGAAGAACAAATGAACGAGTTCAAATACTAATAAATATATTTAATCAGTTATTCGTTTGTTTATAGATTTATATATAAATGTATACTATTGCAACTGTTTATGATTGATTGATTGATTGATTGATTGATTGATTGATTGATTGATTGATTGATTGATTGATTGATTGATTGATTGATTGATTGATTGATTGATTGATTGATTGATTGATTGATTGATTGATTGATTGATTGATTGATTGATTGATTGATTGATTGATTGATTGATTGATTGATTGATTGATTGATTGATTGATCGATCGATGGATTGATGGATGGATGGATTGATTGATGGATTGATTGATGGATTGATGGGTCGGTGGATGGATGGATGGATGGATTGAAAAAAGAATATATAAGAACAAAAGAGATAATACACTTCAATGTGACCGTCGCAAATTAATGGGATACATTCACAAATGGCTTTTTATCATTAAAAAACAACTATAATGAAAGTTACAGATATTACAGTTTTATGCCTAATGAATATAGTTGAATAATAACAAAATCTATTTTGACCGACCCAGCCATAAAATGATTTTCCATTATTTGTATGACAATCTTTGTTTGTAAAGAAAGACATAGTTTTCGTTTAATTTCCTAAAATATTTTAATGTTTTAAGAGTCTTGACCATATTTTTCTGGCCATCATGGCCTGAACATCATGCATTTTAATTGAGTCGAGACAAAGTGATTTCAGCACATGTTGTCAATATACTTAAGCCCCTCTTCCACGCTAAATTGTTTTACATTTTGATAGAAAAAATAAACAGAATACTTTCAGCGCTAACAAATACTCTAACTTGGCTGGATCATGCATTAGAGTGAACTGATTTTGTCAAAAATTAATGTCCGTGAATTTGGCAGCCTAGCGCCCTGGCAGCGTGACGTTAGCGGCAAAGCAGCATTATTTAAGATTAAGATATGGTATTTTTTTATCATTGAAATAAGACTTATTGTGCCAAGAAAAATATTAAAAATACGTTTTTATTATAAAAAAAAACAAATACACTTTGTTAGTTAATATCACAGCGGCCTAGCGGTCAAGCGGCCAAGCGGCCTAACATCATCATTTCAAATTAAATCAAAGGACTGAAAGTGCTAGAGGATCGATTGTCTCTGAACAACACAGTCTGCACACATACATGTGTAAATATCAGGACACCATAGACTGTACACATACATGTGTGAATATCAGGATAACCCTTGCATGAGTAAAGTTATAAACTGGAGACACAACTGTCCACAAATTTTGACCTTTCACCATTTGTGTAAACTTTACTTTTGAGATAGGAACCCATGTGCTTACATTATGTAATTCAGTGACTATGTTCAACTACCGTATGAAGTATTAAGCTGTGAATCGTAACTGAGAAATAGATTTTGACAAAACTGAACTGACAATTTATGGTTTGAACAACTTTAAATGTCATTCAAAAGTTATAGGATATGCCCATAAGGTTGATTGTATTGTGCGAATTAATTCGGATTTAACGTCGCACCCAACAGCTAAGGTCATATCGCAACTTCCGGCTTTCATGGAGGAGGAAGACCCTGGGTGCCAATTCCCTGTATCAGAATTTGGGGGTCATTTAGAAACTCCGAGGGTCATACCCTTTATTGTAAAAAAAAGGCATGACTATGTGTTAAATAAGTTTTATTCAGTTTACTTCTGTAAATCTGCATGTGATACATCACAAAATGGTGGGTAATCAAAGGGTTGGCAAGGCAACAGGTGTTTCTCTTTGGATGCTTTCCATTTTGTCACTGCATCTCAAAAGTCAAATTTGTCCACAAAGCGAATTTTTCATAAGTGCATTCAACCATAGACATTAAACTTGGATATTATTTGGCACACTTAAACCCCTTTCAATAGTGACGAAATGACTACAAAATGATCATTAAAATCACCCAGAAAGACGTTTTTGTTTCCCTTATTAAGGTTCATCGACCATTTCTTGTTGTGCGTCTACGATCTATGATGACAGTATCATAGGAATCAACACACACAAAAGCGCAATGGTACAAATTGCGGGTCGATCCGAAATCAGACGACAACGAGCAATAGGGTCAAAATTAGACATATCACATACAGTACCGGAAGCGTATTTTATCAACAATTTATCTTGCATTTCGAAGCGTTTTGAGAGGTTTTGAAATGTTGTTTTTGTAGTAATTTGATCATACACATTTTAATTGCGTCATAGAAGACGCTCTTTGCTATTTCTGTTGCGTCATTGACAAAATGAGTGCGTCAAAACCGCAGAAAACGCGCTCTCGCGGAAACACTGAATTTAGTGTATCCGGTGTAGCGATACGTATTTCACGGGTCTTACATTTCTCATGTCACACCGGTCTAACGATAAAAACCGCGTAGGAAGATAGTTCTATACAAAAATACAGAACAGATACCTCGTTGATTTAAGTTACAAATTAAAAGAAAAACAACAATATAATATTATGCTATTCTGTAATGTTTTGATATTATTTAGATCTGTTACTATATAATTTTTAAAACAGAGGACAGTAATATTGAACTACTTTACGGTCGTATTCGACAAAAAATTGTGTTAAGAGTTTGGCCGTAAGGGTCTAAAATGCTCTCTTAACTTTGGATACGATTGAATAAATTCAATCGATCCAAAAATGGTATATTTTATCATTGAAATATTACTTATTTTGCAAAGAAAAAAACATTCAAAATACAGTTTTGTTATCAAAAAATATTACAGATACTAGCGGCCCAGCGGCGTGGCGGCGCATCATTTCGAAATAAGATAATTATGGTATATCTTATCATTGAAATGTGACTTATTTAACAAAGAAGAAACATTCAAATTACGGTTTCATTATAAAAACAAAACAAATGTGTCATGGAAAACGAAAATACTGCTTATTGAGGAAATATCAAATTTTCACTTTTTTACATTTTCTAACAGAACAATATCTTAGAAATATTACCACATAAGTTTCAGTTTCATTCGCCCTTTCTTTTTGGGTATTTCAAGAATTTTAAAACACCCACTGTTTGTTGCAAATGCCTTAATTTTGCTGCCAAGACCCATAACTGGAAGGAGATGAACAGATTAATAAAACAACACAAATGAAAGTACGTGTATTTCATGTTTTATTTCATGAAACACACAAAATAGTTCAACAAAAACATGCTGTTTTACGTAAAAAGAACCAAACATTTGTCAAGGAAAAATGGTTACCATGGCAACAGAATTTGCTAAAATGAATAAAAATTTACCATTTGGTGGCATTTCTGTTGTTTTTAATGATAAGTTATGCATTGTGTGACCATAAAATTTAAACAAATGAATGTTATGATTTTAAGTGTCATTTTCTAAAATTCTGATCCGTGTTTATTGTATAAGCAAAACCTTACAATCATAATTAAAAGCAGCCACCAAAGTTGAAATTTCACTAAATTTCAACTATTTTTTTCGATTTCACTCACAATAAAACACATGATACAACAGCCATACTTTCAAAATATAGCAACTACTTTTATCAACATTCATGCAATGAAATGACCCACTAATACTTTCTATCAATTCCTTTAGAAATTGATACACACAAATGGTTGCCATGATGACAAAAAAATGAAAAAACTGAAAAATTTGCTCGTTTTCCAAAAAAAGCTTCTGACTGTAACTTTTTATGGCAGTAATAGCTAACAAAGTATAACTGAATCCTTGATAACAATCCTCCATGTTCTTAATATGCCAAACAAAAAAGTATCTATGTTTAAGATCCATATCTTAACAAAAGTAGTTAATCAAGTAAAACATGAATTTCACTTAATTTCAACTGTTTTTTATGAATTCATTCAAAATAAAGAACATGATACAATAGGCATTCTTTTAAAATATGTTTTAGAAAATTGTAAAAAGCCGAAATTGACTTTGATGAGTTTGAGTAAAATTGTAGTATTCGTTAAGCAAAATATTTTTGTCAACAATCATAGATCAGATTTTACAACAATTACACCAAAATGTGATTGTCCTCTGATCGATATATATATATATATATATATATATATATATATATATATATATATATATATATATATATGTATAGTTAACGTCCCAGTTTCGCTTTAAATACTCCAATATAGAATAATTAATTCACTTTATTTATCTTTCTTTCATATTTGTGTCGCTTCTTAACTAGACAGCGTTGCCAGAAAGAGATTCTTATTTTTTGCAATATCATAAAAAAAATACTGCGCTACATGTGTAGCATGTACTTTCGATTAAGTTACGTTAGGAATGTATTTCGTACAAACAACGGTAATTTTCATAGTTAAGACATTTGTCTTGGTAATATATATTAAGAGCTACAAATTATTTTGTATCCCAAGTGCTCCAAGAACAATATGACTTTGTATTGTTAACATAAACGGTCTCCTGCTGATAGAGTTCAGGTTGGCGCAAATGAGGCGAGGTGGTCATCTTGAACCTCTTAATATGTCTTTATATACGATGTTACATGAATGTCTAATTAATTTTACAATTGATTTTAAGAGTGATTTCCTGAACTAACTTAAGTTTGGAGTGAAAATGCTTAACTCTCTTCCCCGATTTTCAGAAACACTTGAAACTGCTTGTCTAACACAATAGAGTTTGCCGTTTCCGCAATAACATCATTGAACATTTTTCTTCCCGTTTCGGTTTTTTTTCAATAGTTTAAATACATACAACAAATACATTTGAAACTACTTGTCTAACACAATAGAGTTTGCCGTTTCCACAATAACATCATTGAACATTTTTGTTCCTGTTTCGGTTTTGTTCAATAGTTTAAATACATACAAGAAATACATTAATGTACGCTTAAAATTTAATGGTCTAATGTTATTTACCAAGCAAAAGTAATGTTTCACTGTGACTAGCAAGATATTACTAGTAATTTGCTGTATTTTTGCATTTGTATTTAAATCCCAGATATCAAGTGGATCAGATGAAAAACTCTCAGAAACTTTTTAAGTGTTTGAATTTAGGTTGGGTCCAATCTAATGGCATATCTATACATAACTGAAATTGGTACTCAATAATGTGTTTTTATTCTTTAATATGTTCACTTGTCCAGTACAAAAGTACAAGTAAGATTGAATGCTAATCTTTCTTGTTTTCATCTCGACAAAGGGATATTTGTTTTCTTGTTATAATTATGTTTGCAACTTCAGTTCAAATCTTAGTGACACTTAGCATATATACAATTACAATTTATCTTCTAATCCCCACACCTTCCCTTGTGTGGCAAAAACTTCGAATAGTCAAGCATACATGTATATGTTTGTATCTGATACAGAGCATACTATCTATTGATGATTGATGTGTTTGATGTGTTATATGGTATCTGTTTTATTGAAAATTGTATTTTTTTGTGAATTAATTTTAAAGAATAAAACACTTTTTTCTATTCATTTCCCTCCGGATGCTGTATTAGCTTATGACCAGTAAAAACTATAATTTCATTGATTTATTTTTTCTCAAATGTACACCTTCGTTAAAATTATGCTCCGTCAACTAGATGTTTATATTAAAGGTGTAATTGTGATTCGCACATGTTCGCAAATCTTATCAACACCGATTCGTAACATAATAACAACTTGAAACAAAAAACCTCCCAAAGTCATGTTTGACTAATATTATTTTCTAAAACTTTGCATACGAGTCAAATATCATAAATTATATAATATGTATATATATGTTAGACAATTAAGTAAATAGAACGACTGTTTTAAGTAGATTCCGGTAATCGAAAACCGATTTTGGTAGATTCCGGTAAAAAGTCGATTCCGGTATTCAGTGTAGCCCGTTGCTATCTATCGTAACCTTTGACAAAATTTACTTCCAAACTTTTATCCGGAAATGAGAACTACACATGTATGACTAATTGCTACAAGGGGAATAATTCTAATCGATATTTACACATGAACTGTCTAAATCCCGTACTCACCTTCAGGTTATTTGATCCATGAATGATATCAAAAGCTGTCCTGGTTCAGTCATCGAAATACTTTATAGCGTGATTGTGACGTTACGTCATTACCTCAATAGACAGGATCTTCGCTTTCCATGACACATTAATAGAGTTTGTTGGTAAACATCACAGATCGTAGTGGCCCATTGGCCTAGTGGCAAAGCGGCCTATCAGCCTGTCAGCATCTTTTCAAATTAAGATATGGTATATTTTATCATGAAAGTATGACTGATGAAGAAACATTTAAAATACGGTTTCAATGTCAAAATCCAAGTATACTTTTTTGGTTAACATTACATCGGCCTGGCGGCCTAACCGCATCATTGCAACTTAAGATATGGTATATTTTATCATTGAAATATTACTTAATTTGCAAAAAAGAGATATTCAAAATACGGTTTCAATATAAAAAAAACTAATAGACTTTTTTTGATAAACATCACAGCGGTCTAACGGCCAATCGGCCTAACAGCATCATTTGAAATCAAGATATGGTATATATTATCATTGAAATATGACTTATTTTGCAAAAAAGAAACATTCACAAGACGGTTTCATTACAAATAAAAATAAATAGACTTTCTTGGTTAACATCACAGCAGCCTAGCGGCCTAACAGCATCATTTGAAATCACGATATGGTATATATTATCATTCATTTATTTCGGAAATATGACTTATTTTGCAAATCAGCAACGTTTAAGATACGGTTTAATTATCAAAAAACAAACAGACTTTAGTCGTAAACAACACAGTCGCTTGGCGGCCTAGCAGATTCCTAGGAAGCAAACGCTCGTACCTCGTAAGGACACTACACAACGAATACATTATACAATTGAGGCCATGTGTTATTGCTGTCCTGGACCTTATCCATTCCGAATATACCGAAATTGACACATTGATCTTCCACCACAAAGAATTAATCCTTCCAAATTACCTTAGCTTCTTTGTTCAAGTAGCGTAGGGAGGGGGGCGGGGGTGAAGGGGTAACCAATAGAACGGTTTAACTGTCTACAAAGATTCAACTGTCCGGATACTTCTAATTGGAGGGGGAGCGGCCGGGGGCGGGGGGGGGGGGTTACCAACAGAACGCTTCTACAAACGATTCAACTGTCAGGAATATGAGTAGACTTATAATTAATCTTGCATTTAATTTCTATTTCTAACCCACTTCTGATGTAACGTCGTTTCTGATTGGTCACTTCATTTACAACGTTTAAATACAGCGTATACGACCGGAAAAGTTTAAAAAGTGCCGTATTCATGCCGTTAATAGAACAGACAGATTTTTTAAAAGTTCTTTTCTTTCTGTTTATAATGATTTGTAAGATATTCATTATTTTTATATTTCAGTTTCAACCTGTTACCATTCCGAGATCAATCAAGTTCATGCATGTCCGAACTCAATTAAATATTACTTAAAACATTGAAAGTTCAAGGTAATTCCGATATTAATCAAATCCCTTGTCTTGGCGTTACACTAGATAACCCAAGGACTGTGTGTGCATTTAAATATTCACCAAAAGAGAACACAATTTTACACGTTTGAATGTTGACGTAAGCGCGTCTGAACGGTTTTAATGTTGACTTATATAAATCTTTAAAGATTTTCTGCAGTTTAGAAACAAACGGTTGTTATCAAATATAATACGGAATACTAATTTCACACCACGTGTCCTGCGTATCCCATAATCCTTTTTACGGGATTTCCCCGTTAGTCTATATTTAGGACGTAAAAACGCTGTAAGGGACAGGTACCGTAGGTATTTATATGTAATGACCGTAAAAGTAACGGCAATTTAATACAGTGTACGACCGTGCGCAAAATCTCCACATGCGTTTTTTCGTTTTCGATTTTGCCTCCGAACATAAGTGCTACAGGCGGACTCACCTCATACATAAACGGATGGACTTGACCGGTCGTTATATATAACCTAATTTTCATTTTATTATTAATTCTAATATGCCTACGGTATATTTCTATAGTCAATTCGAGTGCATTAATATGATTAAAGCACTCGGAAAAGTAGGCGGAGTTTCGGACATGGAAGTAGCTCCTTCCGACTTTTCTAATTTACTCCCGCGCAAAAATAAAAAATAGAAATGGAAATAATATCAATATAAAAATATCAGTCGCATGAAAAAGATTTGTTTAAGAACCTAAATATTATTTTTTATTGCGTCAAGTAAACCTTAGAATACCCTAACCTTGTTTTCCTTAAAAAAGGCCAAGAAATTCAGAATAACAGTCATACAATGTTTTGATTCGGGAGACAAAAGTATGAATGAAAACGTTTACGTCATCACACTGACGTCATTACTCCACGTTAAAACGTTGTACAGTTCAAATTAACGGTACGCATTTAAATCGATTGGCTGCTTTGTTAGGTTCTGAGTCTGACGTCTTCTGCATAATGTCAGTCAGGTATTTCTTTTTTATATTTTATGTATTAGATGATTAAGATAAAATAAGTTTGTATAATATAGTTATGTTTGATATCTTGAATGGTTGCCCGAATAGGGGAGTGAATTCCAACAGCTACTATTTATGCTGTTTTACACAATACCGCCAAACTGAAAAGAGGTCCGTAGTAGTTACGATAGTTTAAAAAAAATCGGCTTCTAAGAATCGAAATAATCTATGTCTTGGAGTGCTTTATCGAAATTGAAGCATTTCCCGTCGGTAATGTGCCTGCGTAATAACACACTCGGGCTTCGCCCTCGTGAATTATTCCGCCAGGCACATCACCTCCGGGGAATGCTTCAATTTCGATAAAGCACTCCAAGCCATAGATTATTTCTTAAATAATATCAGATATTATCTTTAAAACGTAATAAGCGTATTGGTATGTTAGTAACAACAGTTTTCAACTCGCCAATTTAGAATCCAAGTTTCTACAGACAAATAATGTTTTCTAATCACACCATGTAGTATTCAGTCCGGTTCTCATCAAATAAAACAAACATGCGGCAACCGTCCTCTTTATATTATACGCTTAGGGCTTATTGGCCAATGGAATCATGTAACTGGTCAGCACTTCAAAATGCGAAGCAAAACAGTAGCAACACTAATTGACCAATGACATACAAAATGTACTCTTTTTTTCATTTTCAAGTGCTCTAACCCAACATACGATTCTTGCCTTTAGGTGATATTTCGATGTTAGAAAACATTAATAGTAAGTGTTTCAGCAGGAAACATAGGTCACAGCACCGGGAGTGATTATGTTGTAGCTGCCTTACTTGTATGCTCAACTTCGTTGACCTGGGAGTGACACAGGAGCATATTACCTATTTGAAATAAGAAAATGCTTTTCCCTGCCTTGTATAACTCCGTCCAGTGGTCCGCCTATAAATTATTGAGTAGTAAAATAGGGGGTTGAGTGTATCGCTTTAGTTAATTCAATAGTCATAATGTTGTCACCCGTTCGAAATCAGTTGTACATACATGTACAGCAGCTAAAGAAACGTTTTTGTATCGAATTTACAGTCTTGATGCTCGAAAACAACTCGCACAGTGTGTCATCAAATCACCTCAATTTAACGCAACGCATTTGCAATTTTGCAAATTGTGTGAATAAGTAGGTGACGCAGACAGGAAATTATCAAATTTCTCACAAACACGTGGACGAGTCGCCTAAAGTAGAGGTAACTGGGGTTAATTAGAAAGTGTGAATATCGTGTACCTGTGCCATTTTAAAATCATTAACTAGATAACATTCTTTACAAACAACCATTCTCAAAAATGGTCTTTACATTGAATAATACGTTTTTCCTGCAGGTTTCGATATCTGTATATTTTCACGTGTATATAGAAGGAAAAAATTAAACAGGCTGATAGACCTGACAAATGGTCTTACACCTATTGGAATGTACACAATGTTCAAACTTATATCTCTGCAAAGAAAGTCAAGATATGTAGGAATAGTCTTATGTTTGTCAAAATCGAATTCAGTAGCTTTTTTTAAATATCGGTCAGTTTAAACGTGTTTGTATTAACCTCCATTTCGATTTTATATATTTTCATTCTAGGGAACAGTAATCTAGAAAAAGAATGGCTGATAAATTACTTTTTCTGTGGCCTTTGTTGGTGTTAAATACATCATACATTGGACAGTCGCATTTTTACGAACAGGAAAAAAAGGCCTGCACTTTCAAACAACAAAATACCCAGGTTTCAGCCACATATTGTTTATACACTTATCCTCTATTGTCAAGGGACAAGCCTTAAACACTTAAAAACCTAAAACAGAACATGCATGGTTACTTGGAGAAAGCACAAATTAATGTCCTTTTTCGTTGAAAAAAAAACATGTATAAGCACTTTCACTCTGTAGGTATCGTAAATTTCCGCACTTTTCCGTGATATTCAATTGATTATCTTCCGTAATCAGCGTAAGTTGACATTAAAATAGTACACCCCTTAGTGGGGGTTTACACCTTCCAAGTTTCTTGTACAAGACATTAAAATAAGTACTATTTATGTCTTGTACAAGAATTTTTCGTATGTAAACATTCACATTTGAGCAACTTTTGTCAGAATTTATGTGACATAATATGCGATAATTTTCTTGCATGAGAATAGAGCCTGTTCTATTTTTTCACAATTTCTTGGCTGTCACATTATTGATAGGAAGTGTTAAATGGGAAAAACAGATGTGGTAGAGGTAATTCAGGTACATTTTTTAAAATTTTGTACACAATGGCTTGGTCAAAGGACAAATTTAAGTTGACCAACAGATCAATTTATACCAAAAAAGGAAACATTTATATGATACAAGTGCAAAGTACTATCACAGTGAACAAAAAAAAGAGTTTTTAAGATGAAATTTAAAAGCCATTTTAATATGTATTGGTCATTCAATTAAAGATTTTTCTCGATAAGAACACGTAAGGTAGTAGACCCCTAATGGGCACCAATTCAAATCATTATAGGCTTTATATTTTCTTAATCTGTATCATTTCCAGGATTTAAAAACAAATTTTAAAAGAAATTTAACGTGAAGAAACTAAGTTATAGGAATTTGAATAACCCTACCCCCATTTTGGAATTATTTATAAAATGACATCACACGAGAGATAAGAAAATACATGTATTTCATTTATTATTCAATAATTTGGTACATATTTGGTATCAGAGTAACAAGAACTATATTTTCTTTCAGAAATTATACAGTCACCATTTACTATATTATCAACAAGTTTTATAAAACTTTTATGAAATAATCAGATAGTATTACATTTTACATGTACTTTTTCGGCCATATTCAATTTTAAACATCAACGTTTTTAAGAAAAATAAACATTTTCTAGAAATGGGGCATGACTTTTTGTATATTTCCGGTGGTCAAATAAAGAAGACGCCATTTTGTACAGTGAAATTTCAAAAAATTAAAATTGGCTGAAACATAGGTGTTTAAGGATAAATTGGATATAATGAGTGCAATGAGGGATAATTTACGTACTCCGGATATGATCGGTGCATACGGTTCTAGGTTTTCACACCTGCAAGATGGATTTGAAGAGGTGAGATACGATAGAAAAAGGACACGTCATTACACGGACTCCCCTCCCATGGCTAACTTAAATCAAACTGATAGATATTATAAATTATGGCCATCAATGGATGAGTTCAAACAAATGTCAAGTGAAGATAAACTGGCTTCTATATATGAAGTTATGTCATCAAATATTGCTCCTTTAAAACTTAGAGTAGATGGTATTGAATCTCAGGAATACATGGACATGGCGAGGTTAGATGTAACGGAGAAAAGATTACGTTTACATGAGTATAGATCTATTGAGCAAGAAGTTCGTGCACGTTCTAATAACCTAGTTATTGCCGGAGTGGGCGAATTACCTGACAAAGATTATTTTGATGTAGTGCGCAATTTATTGACAGAAAAACTTGGCATTGGAGCAACCTTAGTTACAATTCAAAGGGCATTCAGAATTGGTAGGAGGAAATTCATTAGAGGAAAATTTATTCCTAGACAGATCATTGTAAGTTTCTCTGACCCACGTGATATTGACCTGATTCTATCTGCAGCCCCTAAGTTAAAAAATTACAAACCAAACATAAGTATCAACAAAGACTACCCTCCAGAAATTACCCAAGCTAGAAAAGAACTTTGGCCAATATTTAAAGAAGAAAGAGAAAAGGACGACTCAGCAAATGTAAAATTTAGATTCCCAGCAGCGATTGAGGTAAACGGTGTAGTGAAATTCGATAAATTCCCAGATTGGCAAGAAGTGCTTCGTGGCAGTCGGCACGCACAGGTGGAAGGAACATACCTTTGACTTTTTTTCTTAAGCTAATGCTTTTTTCTATGCATTTCAAAATTGATATCAGAATAAATAAAAAAAAAATTGAAAAAAAAATTTTTTTTTCTTCATAGCTCTTTACTATAGACAAGGTTCCCAACACACTCTGTATGAAAACAAGCATGTCGCTCTGAAAAACTCTTCGATTTCTTTCAAATTTGAGTTACGTTAAACAAATTTGAACGAATTCTAGAGAGAAATGATAGAGCTTTAAGAAAAAGTTTACTTCAATGGAAAATTCCAAGCCGTTTTCGTTCTACAAGCGAAAAAAATTTTTTTTTTCAATTTTTTTTTCTATTTATTCTGATATCAATTTTAAAATGCATAGAAAAAAGCATTAGCTTAAGAAAAAAAGTCAAAGGTATGTTCCTTCCACCTGTGTCGGCACGCTGACGTGCACAAACAGGTATCTACGGTGCTAAAATACAATGTTCAAAAGCAAAAGCAATACTGGGAAACACAGATGAATCAAAAAGAAACTGACGATACTAATACCTCAGAGAAAATGGAGTATACTGCGCAACAATTTGAGTACGCGAACGTTGATAAAAACATATACATTGTCGCAGATGTGCCAAACGCAGAGCATACACAAGAGGTATATAGCAGCAAAGACCAAGGTTTAACAACGACTCATACTTAACAACCGATCCGCGAACAATCTCCAAACACTGCCATGAATAATGCTAGGCCAGACGACCCAAGCCATAGTCTAAACAACACATTGAACGACGAGGCTGGAAACTTGTTCAGACGTCCGAACAAGCAATGATTCAATCTAAACATGAAATCAAAATTTGTTCGCACGTCCGAACAAAAATTGTTCTGTATCAGAATCTAATTTATTTATTCAGTGTACATTATATGCCATGCTTCCTGATTTGTTCAGACGTCCGAACAAGCAATGATTCAATCTAAACATGAAATCAAAATTTGTTCGCACGTCCGAACAAAAATTGTTCTGTATCAGAATCTAATTTATTTATTCAGTGTACATTATATGCCATGCTTCCTGATTTGTTCAGACGTTCGAACAAGCAATGATTCAATCTAAACATGAAATCAAAATTTGTTCACACGTCCGAATAAAAATTGTTCTGTATCAGAATCTAATTTATTTATTCAGTGTACATTATATGCCATGCTTCCTGATTTGTTCAGACGCCCGAACAAGAAATGATTCAATCTGAACATGAAATCAAAATTTGTTCACACGTCCGAACAAAAATCAGTACATTATATGCCATGCTTCCTGATTTGTTCACACGTCCGAACAAGCAATGATTCAATCTAAACATGAAATCAAAATTTGTTCGCACGTCCGAACAAAAATTGTTCTGTATCAGAAACTAATTTATTTATTCAGTGTACATTATATGCCATGCTTCCTGATTTGTTCAGACGTCCGAACAAGAAATGATTCAATCTGAACATGAAATCAAAATTTGTTCGCACGTCCGAACAAAAATCAGTACATTATATGCCATGCTTCCTGATTTGTTCAGACGTCCGAACAAGCAATGATTCAATCTAAACATGAAATCAAAATTGTTCGCACGTCCGAACAAAAATTGTTCTGTATCAGAATCTAATTTATTTATTCAGTGTACATTATATGCCATGCTTCCTGATTTGTTCAGACGTCCGAACAAGTAATGATTCAATCTGAACATGATATCAAAATTTGTTCGCACGTCCGAACAAAATTTGTTCTGTATTAGACAGAATTTAATTTATTTATTCAGTGTGCATAATATGCTATGATTCCTGATTTGTTCAGACGTCCGAACAAGTAATGGTTAAATCTGAACATAAAAAGAAAACTTGTTGCATGTCTGAATATCAAAATTTAGTTTATTTGTTCAGTTTGACATCATGCTGCATCGATTTGTTCAGACGTCCGAACAAGTAAAGTCCTTTGTTCAGTATGTATTTTAACATGTTCTGTAACATAGTGTTTGCTGCAATTAACTTATTTATTTGTGATATATTATTAATTAATAAAATTTACCAGCCAGGGTGTTTCCGGCAGGAATTTGAATTGTTGGTTCTGCGTCAATTTTCAGTGTCGTTGTTCAGACGTCCGAACAACTTGTTCGAAATTTGCTTAGAAAGTTACTGAAACTATCATTCAGTTGTCCACCAGCATCCCAGTATAGAGTTTTTTATTGATAAATGTACTAATAAAAACGTCATATTTTGGCAAAAAACAGGGACAGATTGGAAAGTCCTCTTTTATTCTGGAAGCACATATAACATATTCATATGCAATGGTCGCATAGGGAATGACAGAAATATTGGTAAAACGACATATTTATCTCAAGATAGAAAGAAAAACAAAACTGGAAATGTGTTATTAGATATTTGCATAAATAATAGCATATTCATATGCAATGGTCGCATAGGGAATGACAGAAATATTGGTAAAACGACATATCGTAATAGATCAGTAATCGACTACATGATTTCGACTGTAGACTTTTTACCATATATATGCTCTTTTGATATAAACGAATTAGAAAGCCTTTTCTCCGATGGCCATTCGGTAATCTCCGCAAGATTAGATATAATGAAAATAGATACAAATGCCTGCACAAATGTCGATGAGCTTTTGAAAGGTAAAAATGTTTTAAAGTGGAAAGATAGTAGAAAAGAAACGTTTGTATCAAATTTAAATCTACAGGAAGTTAATGATATTCAATCGCTTTTAGAAAATAGTGTATCCGAAAACGCGCACGAAATATTAAACTTAACTGCTCACAAAATATCGAATTTATTTCACAAATCGACCCTGAGAACACTTGCTAACAGTTCAAATATAATAAATCAACTCATAAAAAAAGGAATCTTACAACGGAAAACCCAAAATCATGGTTCGGACCCGCGTGCAAAAACGCGCGAATCAAATACCATCAAGCACGGAACCATATAATAAAACTAAATGTGAGGTAAACCGCATACATCTTAACGCTACAAGTAAATCGTACAAGACTATCATGAAAAAATATATACATGACGGAATAATAAACGAGCATTTAAAATGTACCAGTGAAATAATGCTTCCGATCTATGTCTTTGTGCCAGAGTTATGGCTTGAAGGAATTATTAAACCCATTTACAAAAATAAAGGAAACCAAAATGACCCAGCAAATTACCGCCCTATAACTATCTTAAGTTGTTTAGGAAAGGTATTCAGTGCAGTTCTAAACAATAGATTAATCAGATATGTAAATGAATACGAAATATTGAATGAAAATCAAGCAGGCTTCAGACAAAATTACGCGACGACGGATCGTATGTTCTGCCTATTCTATTTAATGGAAATAACGAAACAAAATAAACAAAAGCTCTTCATGACGTATGTGGATTTTTCTCGCGCTTTTGACTTCGTCTGGCGTGCAGGTCTATGGAAAAACTTACTCGGAAACGAAATAAATAGCAAATTCCTAAGAATAATTCACAAACATCTACAGCTAAAGCCATTTGATAATACGATTTTACCTATACTAACATACGGCTGCGAAATTTTTGGCTATGAAAATTTATTGCTAATTGAAAAAGTACATAACGAGTGTTTACGCAAAATAACAAAAATACGAAAAAGCACCCCAATGTACATGTTATACGCAGAATTAGGTCGATACCCCATTGAATTGATAATTAAATCGCGAATGATAGCTTTTTGGAACAGGCTTCTGCTCGGTAAAAACAGTAAACTGGCATATCTATGCTACGAAGCAATGCTTTTCTCGCGTAAATTTAAAAATTACCGCTGGTTGAAACATATGACATTCTTAATACTACTGGTTGCTCATACTTATGGTTAAATCAAAGATTTCTAGATTTCAGACACTGTGCAAACTTAATAAAAGAAACACTAATCAATCAATTCTATCAACAATGGTCGAACAATTTAGAAAACTCCTCAAAAGGAAGAACATATAAACTATTTAAAGAAACAATAAGCTTTAAAAATTACCTGAAAATTTTACCACGACAACAAGGACTAACACAATTAAAATTTAGAACAGCGAATCACAAACTCCCAATAGAAACAGATCGCTGGAAAAATGATCATAAAGAATATAAAGACAGAAACTGTACTTTCTGCTTCTCAGACTTGGGGGACGAATTTCACATACTTCTATGCTGTAAAAGGTTTAAATCACTCCGCGAGAAATTACTCCCCCCAGACATAATCAAGCACCCAAATATTCTTTCATTTAAGAACATTCTATAACATCTACTTGCTACGAAACCTTGAACAATTTATAGCGTATATACTGAAAATCACCAAATAACTATTCAACGGCTTAGAAAATAAAATATTACCGTGTTCAAAACTGTAAATAATATCCAGTAAGTCACTATTGTAACGACCTGCCGACTATTTGTTGATATTTACATCGCAGATTACTACCCGCGACGCCCATTGAGTTAAAACTGCTATTGTTAGAATCATGATACTACGAACACGATTTCCTCGTGCACGAGTAAATGAATTTTCATTGGTTAATTTATCCATGTTATAGTAAATTGATTACGATACACCCCAACAAACATGGTAATGAGATATTATATGTTATAAGTTTCCCCCGTAGAAACCGGAACGTAAAATTGCAACACCTATAACATTGGTTAATACCATCAAAATATAATTTTCTATAACATTTTGGGAACAGCATGCCAAAACTTCACAATGTTTTACCGTCTCTAGTTTTCTCCATCGGCGATTTTAGACGTGTCTGCAAGTAATAAAATCTTCAAATAAGCTAATACTTATGTGTAAAAAAATATTTAATTTCTTTTTAGTCTAAAAACAATATAAACATATGAAGAAAAATGCAAAATAATGAAAAAAAGAACAGAGCTGGAAACCAGTCGCAAGGACTTTTCCCGTATAGTTTTACAGTATCTGTTTACAGTGTAACTGTTTTGGCAGGAACAAGGCTGTGCCGCGTACTCATTGGCAAAAACTATTAATCTTCTATGTCAAGGCAATGGCGTAACGCCATAAAGTGCGGCTCACAACTGCAATACTAAAATGACGTCAAAATTGTAAAATCTTCCTGTTACCGTTGTTTACTGTAACAAGAAAAGAGTTGTTTTTGAAATAAAACATTTTTATTCGATTAAGAAGAAAATTCAAGTAGCTATTAATCGCTAATATCGCCCTCGAACACTCATTCGTGATATTAGCGCTTTTAAATGGACGGAGACACATGTGGAATCAGTGTCATTTACATACAATATATCTCCTGCTCCGACTGGGATTCGAACCCGGGATCTTCCGTTCTGGAGGCCAACACCATAAGGACCGTGTTATTGATACCTACACATTAAAATATCTTTCTATAATGAAATCTGACGGCAAATCATTACCAACATACTATCTTCACGAGACAGCCGTCATTTAATTGTTTATAATTCTCCGGTGTTTTAGTAGCTTGAAAGAAAACGTTTTTGTTTTGTAATTATACTAGAACATGTATCCATTATACAAGAATTTCTGTTTGGTTAGTGGCCTGATTACGTTGATTTCTTTTGTCAATTTTAGTGTAGTACTGAGAACATGTTAGTTAGTTAATAAAGATTAGAAAGGTCAGCGTCTACAAAGAGTTCTGTTGCCGCCCCCCGCATCTCTCTCGTGATGCTGTGAATATATTATTTTAAGCTCGACTTTTTGAAGAAAAGGGGAGCTATCCTACTCGCCCCGGCGTCGTCGTCTGCGTCCGCGTTGGTGTCACACCTTGGTTAAAGTTTTCGTACCACCCTATTTTATTTCAAAACTATTAGAGGTATGGCTTTGAAACTTAATATACTTGCTAACCAGACTTAAAAAGTGTATTTAGCTTGGTAAAGTTTTTCGTACCACCGCACTTTATTTCAAAACCATTAAAAGTATTGCCTTGAAACTAACCATACATGTTCACCCATATAACCTACATCAACAGACAAGAGTACATAACTCTGTCAACGTTTTTGACAGAATTATGCCCCCTTTTTACTTAGAAAATACAATGAATATGGGTAAAATCCACTTATTGCCTTAACCCTTTGAGATATTGCTTTGAAACTTTGAATGCTTGTTTACATCATTACCCCCATCTGTAGCAAGGGAGGTAACTCTGTCAGGGATTCATTTTAAAAACTAAGGCCCTTTATCGACTTAGAATCTTGGTTAAGTTTTTCGTAACAGTCCACTTTTTGACTAAACTGTTTGATATATTAATTTAAAAGTTGTACTACTTGTTTACAATCATGATCCCCAAACATGGGCAGGAGAAGGTAATTATGTCAAGGATTTTATATATACGGACTAAATCACAATTTCGGAGAAAAATGTATGCTGCCCTTTCGCTTATTCGGGAGAGCATTCGTTCTACATCTAAGCGAAGGGTCCCGAGTTCGCCTCGCGATTTTCTCACTGCATAAAGATAAAACCTAACAGAAATTTTACTATGAAATCTAGCTTCCCATCTCTTTATATACTCAAACATCGCGCCGACCTTGTTCTTGTTTAATCTAATTTATCGCATAGTGCTTTTCGACTGCAAAAACTGCCGTTTGCCATATTTGGTGGCCCATTTTTTGTTCCCAACGTTTTGTACGGGATCAAAATAGTGTAGCCATGTTTCAACATTTGCAAAATGCTTTCCGTCATATTTTGGAAACGTGTTCAGCATATATATGACAGTTTCAACTCACACAACTATTTGGCAGTCAGTCAAAAGGTTGGGCACCCACCTAGCAGGAATATTCCTTACTTCCAAGAGTGTCTTAAGAATTAAATGAACTCATGATAGTGAAACATAAACAAATCGTGCAATATCACACACTGTATACATGTATCTAGCATCATTGGGAATAATTCCTCTTATGTTTGACGATTTTTTTCACCCGTTGCTGTCTTCGGCCGACCTGATTGTGCTGCATTTTCAACAGACTCAACCCAAGAATCAAATTTCTTTTCCATCTACGAACCGTCGCATATGACACATTAGCTGACCAATAAATACGAAATCTCTTTCAGAGAATAACAATGCTTACTGCGAACCTTTATGTTAGCCAAAAACGATATTTATAACAGTGGTTAACGACTGCCTAAAGTGTAATGACAAAAACTCTACAAACCGGTTATTCAGACGATACATGTATACACCATAATATTGTGTACATATTGGACAGAGAATGTATTAAGGGACCGTATCGACTGAAGTATAATCACAAAAAAATCTTAAACAAACAAACTCCGATATTTGAGCCAAATTTTAGACTGGCAGTGTAATTTCGTGATATCCTCAAAATTTGTTCTAGGAAGACGAAAGTGTTTCATATAGGTTTTCAAATTAGCAGTAAATGTTTTATGTTAACTGAAGAAGTTATGCAAGTCTATTCCACTTAATTTTGAACCACTAGTTTCTTGTTGCCATTGCATGTATTTTTGCTCTTTATAGCATATCTATATCTGGAAATTTAATATCTCCAGGCATCTTTTTTATTTTTCCATTATTTCTTACTAAAACGTAAAAATCCGCATTTTTGTGATTTTCTCCATAGAGCGTTATGCAAAGTGAGTCAATTTCCAAGATGGCGGCGTCCATAGCTGATGTTATCAGGGACGTACTCAAAATTACCAACGTCGAAAGAGACAAGTTTTTGCGGAGCATATCTGTCATTTAATAAATGTATATATGTCGACCTGAACAAAACCGTATCGACTGTTCAACGATTTTGGCATACCAACATGCTTTAAATTACCGGCATCGGATTAGCCGGTACATTTTTGTCATTGTGTAAGGGCCCTAAACTGTAATTGTCGAAATTAAACATGTGAATAAGACAGGCAATTTTCGGATCATAGAAAAACATAAAATAAAGTATCTATTGTCGAAAAGCGGCAAATATCAAATCTTTAGTCAATAAGAACACCGCACTCAGGTGCGGACGAAGATTTCAGCTGTTTAAAGAAAGGGGGGGGGGGTCTTTGGTAATGCACCATTTAACATTCAACATTATAAGATCATGATCATATATTTTCAGAAATGAAAATTATTGATAAAACTATTCTTTTGTGAATAGATCTTTGAAAAAAATAGGATGAATCCCTCAACCGCGCGTCCTAGAATAGACACTGCAAGGATGTCACTCCCGCAAAAGGTAATGTTTCAAGTACATCTATACATGTACAGACCACGGACATACAGACGCACGCACACATGTCAAATAGTATTTATTACTTAAAATATATCTTAAACAACAATAATTAGTCATTTTAAAGCCTTCGTACATATAAAACTGACATTTATATCAGACACATAGATCTATCACTGTCCTACGCTTAATTTTACGGTTAAATACCCAACTTTGTTGCGTAATTTGCGACCCAATCAGTCGTCGGATAAGAAATAAAACATACTAAGATAAAAGCCGTTATGCTAAAAGCCTAATGCACATATTACAATTGAAATTTTATACGTTACTCAAACTGTTGAAGATGAAGACATCCGATGTAGCCCATTTACAACATACGACCCCTTGGCTACCAGTCTAGAGCGTTAACCACTAGACCACTGAACCGCTCAAACATGTAGCAAAGTGCCACAACCAAGGCTAATACACACCTCTGATTTACTATACATGTTTATGATTAACTAGTGATGCAATTTAAACTAATGAAATTATTTTACAATCATAGAGGCATAATCATATACCACTTTTCTCTGCTACTATATCAGTAAATTCAAAGTGATCCAGGGTTTTAAAGAACAATATGTTTTATGTATCGTATGAGATGAAGCCAATGTTATAGAACGGGTATATACTTCCAGTACTCGACTGTCATGTGCGTTGCTATTTGTGGAAAACGAAATATATAATATGTACAAAAGATGATATAACTATATATTAGATAGAGTACTGTTGGCGAGAATAATTATGTTATTTTGAGGAGGCATAGCCTCCGAGAAATGATGTAATTATTCTCAACAATAGTAACTGTTACTCTATCTGATTTGTATCATGGCAAGTTGATTGACAGTTCTCACGCCCTACAATATCGTGTGACGTAACAAAATGGGTTGGATCACTTTGTTTGGTAGCGACATCAACTTTTTTACTGAAAAAATCATTGAAAACTCATTGTTTGCTTTTTAAAGTGTTATGTAGCCTAACAAATAAACTTCAAAAAAGCTTCAAACATTTTAACATCCCACAACACATTACCATTGTCACAATACTATTACCAAGCCAGTGTTCACATTTGATGTGTCACACCTCATAGCATACTTATATTATCAAGTAAATGTTCACATTGAACGAGTCACAACTCACAGCACACAACTATAATCAAGTGAATATTTTCATTGAATGTGTTACACTTTTCAACATACTACTATTATTAAGTGAATGTTCCCATAGGAAGAGTCACAACTCACAACATACAACTATTATCAAGTGAATATTTTTCATTGGAAGTGTTAGACTTCACAACATACAACTACTATCAAGTGAATGTTCACATTGAAAGTGTCACACCTCATAGCACACTAATATCATCAAATGAATGTTCACATTGGAAGTGTGACACCTCATAGCACACTAATATTATCAAGTGAGTTTTCACATTGGAAGAGTCACAACTCAAAGCACACAACTATTATCCAGTGAATATTTTCATTGGAGGTGTCACACCTCACAGCATATTGCTATTAACAAGTGAATGTTCCCATTGAAAGTGTCACACCTCATAGCACACCAATATTATCAAGTAAATCTTCACATTGAAATTGTCACGACTCAGAACACACAGGAAATATATAATATGTACAAAAGATGATATAATTATATATTAGATAGAGTACTGTTTGTGAGAATAATTATGTTATTTTGAGGAGGCGTAGCCTCCGAGAAATGACGTAATTATTCTCGCCAACAGTAAATATTACTCTATCTGATTTGTATCATTGCAAGTTGATTGACAGTTCTCACGCCCTACAATATCGTGTGACGTAACAAAATGGGTTGGATCACTTTGTTTGGTAGCAGCATCAAACCTTTTTACTGAAAAAATCAATACATGTACTTGTTTGCTTTTTAAAGTGTTATGTAGCCTACAAATCATGTACCGGATCAAGTGTATTTATTTTTTATTGACCGGCCGATAGAGACTTTTCCAAATTTTTCTTGTCAACCAAAAAGCAGTGATATTGAGGCAATAACAATAATCTGAAAAGTGTTATCTTTTCAGATGGATCATTTTCTCTATTGCAGATAGATCACGGTCTAAGCTCCGCCTCCACACAAAGTTCAAATTAACTTATACAAATATGCAGTAGCCATGAAACAATATAAAATAATTAAAAAAAAAACAAAACGAAACGAAGATAAGATATACTAGAATCAGACAAAAACATAGTGCGTATACATGAGTGTGCTTAAAAAGAACGACAAAAACAGCATTATTAAAGAAGACGAGCTAAATAAAGAATGAATTAGTGCAAATTACCATGTACATGTACAATGCATATAGATCTATCTTTTCGCACGGTCAGTGTAATGAAAACAGCTTGTAACAAATAATACACAAACAATGGGAATGATCTCTATTTTTCCAGAAAAGCAAACAAACAGAGACAATTTGTTATTGTCTTTTTAAGTAGCGCAAGTTCGGGTAAAGCCGACACGTGTCCAACTTCGACACCTTTTTTAGGTTTCCTTTTATTTTAGAATTATATTAATTACTAACTGCTAATTTGACTTTGATTAATGACGTCGTATATACGTATGATGTCACAACTTGCTCTGTGTCATCAAGGATCATTTCTTTCTATTTTTTGTTTGTTTACATAAATGCTATTGTAGACTTGAAATTTTGTTTCAACGGCCAATACAGGATTTTGTAAGGACGGGTTTAATTTAAGGTATGTCTCATTTTGATTTTATCTAGCTTTTTTTTTATTTTGAAAACAAAAACAAATTTAAAAGTGTTTTATGTGCTCTCTCTGTCGAAATAACCCGACAAAATTATTTTTTTTCGTCCAAATTCGACATCTATATGACCATTATGAGAAGATTTTTTGATCTGCGGGCTCATTTGCGGGCCTATTTAAAATGTGTTTGAGCAATTTAAGCAGAAGAAAAGGGTAAATATATGTGAATTCATTGTTTAAACGATTTTCTCACGATTGTCCCACTTTTTTTAGTATGAAGCAGATGCTGATTCTTTGACATATAAGACAATATGACGTATATTCAACTGCGGGCCTCATAAAATAGGCCCGCTTGAATACAAGGGAATTGTGTAGTAAACCCTTAGATCATTATTATTAATGACTGAAATTCTTAGTTTTAACTTTTTCCGTCCTCTGAAAAATACATTTTAACATGTAGCATTTTTTTAGATCCGCACCTGGCCGCAGAATGAACTTGTCAATAAGTGGAACGAATTTTGTCATATATTTAAAGCTATACTTTATCCGTATATCTACATACATTGTATATCACATTAATTTTAGAAGTGGCAAAAAACCTATAGATTCAAAAATATATATAAAACATAGGCGGATCCAAGAGCTTTTCTATGGCTGACCAAGGGTTTCTGGGATTACCACCCTGTCGGTGTGTCCAATGTTATTGTGATTTCAAGAAAATAGCCGCTACCATAAATTTTGGAAATTCTTCAGGTTTCGGATTCCCTGAACAGACATATTGGAACTTCATAAAAATGTTATTTGCAGATTAAAAATAATTAAAGGAATGAAAAGAATAAATTGGTATCATTGACAGTACAATGACTTTACAAATTAAAGCAAAAGTCATTTTTCATTTCAGTTAAAATGGAGGCTAATGTCTAGGCAGATTGGCGCAGTATATCGGAGTTATTCTTCATCTAAATTAGAGGCCGCTGTAGAGATGGTCAAAACAGGATTCAATTAATCAAACATAAACTGTTGTAACTAATAGCCATCCTCGGTAACCCAGACTATCAATTACCCACTGAATATGGTACGTATATATTATATGACAGGAGACAAGCGGCAGGAATTGACGATGCAAATAGCATGTTGATGAAAAATATAGATTCTAAATAAAGCGTGTAACATGTTGTTCAACTTCAGTCAGTAGACTCATCTTAGATACAAGTCATGTAATCAACAGGCAGTAATGTGTATACAACTCTTGAAAATGTGTCATATTACTTTTGTTTAGTGTCTATGTTGGATTTTGTTTTCTAAAACTCAGTTATGGTGTCGAAGTTGGACGAAAAGTGTCGACTTCATACGACAAAACCGAAAATAGACCTGTAGATCTATATATTTTAGTGCCGACATTCATTTGAACTAGCATGTGATAACTCTGATTGTGTTCTTGAAAAACTATTTTTAGATCCAGTTCTGTTGCTTGTCGGGTAAATTCGACATATAAATGAATAACCCAAAATACGTCTAAAATGTCGACATCCCCTACCCGAACTCACTCTATCTATTCTCAGTAAAGGAAGAGGCCCGGCAAAATAATGTAAAAACAAAATGTTAATGACCACAACATGTGATAGTCATTATATGGAGTGATCAAAAAGTCATGAAACAACTGGGATATATCTTAAATCAACGCAGAAAAAGAAATGTCTTGCATGTAAACAATGTACCCTATTGTACGTTGACATTCTGACAAGTGCTTTGCGATATGAATGACGTCATTGATGACATCATCAATTTATGAAGTTTCCCGCGAATTTCGACATTCTATTGAAACAAAATCATAAATATTTTGTTTCATTTACTGACCATTCATATTTACCGTCCATATCACCGTTCTTTTTATAGTTCAGGTCACAGTTGGGCTTCTAAGTGGAATGGAACATGCTTAAGTGTGATTAATTTCAGGGAAGCCGTTTTTCTAGCACTTATTGATCACCCCTCAATGTAAATGATCTGGTAAACACACATGTGCGATGATTCAATCACTGACGACATGAATTTCGTCGTCTATCTGCACGGTCCCCGTTTTCGTGAAGTCTATTGACACGTATTCGGTTGGCTCTGTTAGAGGTCGTCTGACGGCATTTTTCGAAGGATTGGTTAGGTCTAACTCGGCATACACAAGATTGTCTCCTTTTTCAGGCTGAAATATGAAAATTTTCCAAATTGCTTTAATAAGTAATTAGTAATAGTTCTGGCATTAATTTCGAAAAAACTAGACGGATGGTCGAGATGAACTTAGGGGAGCTTTACCCGGGTCACTTGAACGTGACGAACGCTAGCACGTGGTGGGCGCGCGGAAATTGCATTCAGACGAAGGAAAGTTACTTTGAGAAACGAAAAATTTATGATCATATAGATCATATAGAACACGTGTTATTATTGAAGTTTCCTCATATCCTGACATCAATTTCAAAAGAAATGAATTATAGATTCTATCATTTATAACTTAGAGTTAAAATTTCTTAAAACCTTAAAACGCAGCACTGTGTACGCGTAGCCTCATTCAATGACGTAGATCTCACTCTGACGCGGCATATACATGTACCCAGAGGTCTACATATACCATAGGAGCTCAATGTCGGAATTATGCCTTTTCTTGGCTTTGTGTTGTCTTTTTACATTTATTTAAGAACCAGGCTAATAAAAATGATCTTATTTTCCCCGGATCTTAACTCCCGAGTACTTCAATGGTAAAATATGAAAGTTTAGATCCGGGGAATATAACATCATATTGTTCTTATATAAATGTAAAAAGACAAAACAAAGCCGGAAAAAGCATAATCCCGACCTTGAGCTCCTATGACATATACCTGAATACTTACCCTGTCGCTACTAGGGTTTAACTGTTCAGTCTCCCGTTTTCTGTCTGCCTTTGGTACTACAGCGGCATAGTCTGGTAGGTCTTCGACTTCGTTTTCATTATTTGATGCGGCCATATTGTTGTAAACGGGCTCTATGAAATAAACAAGAACACACTCGGTTAACAGTAATGCACAGTGAACTGTGTCTGCACTTTTTACTTATAATTGAATACAACGTTAAACGCCGAGGAAAACGATTAAGTCACGACTCACTCACTATTGTTGATCTATAACTGCAAACGAAGCTGTTGAATATGTGAAATATGTGAAAGTCTAGTCCGAAAACACATACAGTAAACTCAGTTTATAACGAAGTCTTTGTGACCATCTAAATGTGTTACTTATATCTGGCGAAGTTTGTTATATCAAAATAACATTTTCATATAAAATAAATAAAGAGAAATACCCGGGTAGAGAAAAATGTGTTCCTTATATCTGGAGTCGTTATATACGGAGTTTATTGTATTTTGTAATATAAAAATAAGTACTATAAAAGCTGTATTCGGCAACCAGTTTGGATACAACAAAGTGTTTACTTTATGTAGTTTGTTGTTTTATACACAATTCTCGGAATTTATGGTGTTGAGCACATGGAGATTACGTATTATGCGCAAGTCCCGCGTCCTTACCTTGAAGGTCAAGGTCTCACTTAGAGGTCGGAGGTTTTAAAAGCCTGTAGATATGCACATGCCTATGTCTGGAACTCCCCAGAAATGTTAAGAATGTGTAAAACGAATTAAATTTTCATGGAAAATTGCAGACGAAAGCGTTCACGCCAAAGCGTTCTAAACCGGTAGAGTTTGCATATAATAACAGAAACAACGACGATAGAAAATGTGAGAGAAGAAAAGAGGAAATGATCTCATCGAGGTAAGTACGTTAGGATAAAAGAGATAATGGTCTCATCGAGGTAAGTACGTTAGGATAAAAGAAGAAATGGTCTCATCGAGGTAAGTACGTTAGGATAAAAGAGGAAATGGTCTCATCGAGGTAAGTACGTTAGGATAAGAGAAGAAATGGTCTCATCGAGGTAAGCACGTTAGGATAAAAGATAATGGTCTCATCGAGGTAAGTACGTTAGGATTAAAGAGATAATGGTCTCATCGAGGTAAGTACGCTAGGATAAAAGAGATAATCGTCTCATCGAGGTAAGTACGTTAGGATAAAAGAGATAATGGTCTCATCGACGTAAGTACGTTAGGATAAAAGAGGACATGCTCTCATCAAGGTGACGTTAGGAAAAACGAAATAATGATCTCATCGAGGTTAGCACGTTAGGATAAAAGAGGATATGGTGTCATCGTGGTAAGCACGTTAGGATAAAAGAGGAAATGATCTCATCGAGATAAGCATGTTAAGACAAAAGAGGGAATGATCTCATCGAGGTAAGCACGTTCGGATAAAATAGGAAATGATCTTATCGAGGTAAGCACGTTAGGATTAAAGAGGAAATGATCTTATTGGGATAAGAGAGAAAAAATAATTTAATCAAAATAAGCATGTAAGGACAACTTTCTTTTTGAGCAAACAATCAAATTTTTTTTCAGAACACAGATAGCGTTGTTTGTTTGAATAGAAATTGTGGCTGTTATTTATGTAACCATGCATATCTGGATGCCAAGCATGCAATAATATGCTTAATCATATATCATAATTCGTTCTCACCTTTTCCCGCCGGATGTACACTTCTGTAAATGAAAGTGTTAGTATCTTTTAATGTATGAGACCTGTTTGTCTTGTTAATAAAGCACATTAGTTTGCAGAACTAGAGTATTCATCTCAGAATCCTTAAAAACTCCAATTAAAACCACATTTTTGTACGAGTTACAATTTAATAGAACTGCGAGCACTGTAATTTTTCTAACATCGATGTATCACCCCCGCCAACCCCCCCCCCCCACCTCCCCTCCCCTCCTCGCTTCACATTACATGACGGTATTAGCCAAGTGTTTATTATTACGCCTTGACTGAACTTCAAATAAACTTTATAATGTTTAATCAGTTCATTTTTATTCCCGTCCAACCATAGGTCTGACGAAACGTAACATTCTGCGTAATACGTATTTACAATGTCGCGTGATTGTCTAAAATAACAGGACATATCAAAATCCTAGAGTGTCATGATATATTTAGAACAAATGTCAGTTACATACTGTTTTCTCTCTTCGGTTTTGATCTCGTTAGATTCCTTTCTTTTCAGTGCAGTATTCTGTTTCCTCTTCCGCACAATAAGGAAAATAACAACTGCCACAACAGCGACAATTATTACGGCTGCGGTACCTATAACCGGTCCAGCTACAGAGGAGGCGTTTGAGTCACTGCTGGGCTGTTTGTAGGTTTTTTCGAAAGCATCTAAATAAAAATAATAAATTGATAAACTTTATACAATAACATGTCAATTAGGTACTATTTGATACTATAAAGATATTGTTTCTAAGAAATTTCCAGTACGTGTTACATAACTATTGAGTTTTCTTACAGCTCATATAGGATAATGTGACAGTGACATAAAGGTTTACAACTATTGCATAGAAAGGTAGATTATTCATGCAAGAAAAAGATTCAGTTCTTACATCATGAAATAATTTAAACAACAATTTTGGACTCAATGACTGTCATTTACCCTTAATTAACTGTAGCTTTACTTCATCTCCCATAAAATGGTCTTCATAGGTAGATTTTACTTGAAAACACTAACTACAGGCCTGGTGAGAAAAGCTGTTTGTCATATATTAAAGGTATCCAACTAATTGATAAACAAATGTTTATTCATTACTTTTTTTTTATTGATACTGATTCTCGATTGCGAAACAAGTTCTTACAACTTAGATTAATCGTTCGCGAGACTCATTCCATATGGAATCAATCTCGAAGAGAGAGAGGCAATGTAGAAATAAATGTGTCTTGCGTCAGGACACAACCGCCGTGGCATTGTTCGTGATCGAACCCAGGACCATCCGTTCCTGAGGCGTACTTTATTTCTGCTCTTTCACCCCTTCAAACGTTAAATGTGTCTGGTTGTTTTTTCAATTGAATAAAAATGGTTAGGCAACCATAACTTGATTTAGTTTTCTTCAAGTACTTTACAAAAACAATCGACAATACACTGCTAACTGCCTGTGTAGGCTTAATGTGCGTTATAAAACCAACAGAAACAAATGGAAACATACTATTGACTTACTTTTCGTATCCATTCTCTACTACAGTCAGCTTCGTTCATCAAATGTATGAAAAAGTTATTCTGCCAAATAAGGAAATGACCCCCCCCCTCCTACTATTCTTTAAAGTCCCACTAGCGCTTTAGTATTTTTTCATCTTAAAGAGCTAATGGGACTTTAACTAATAATATCTTACCTTTCACAATCAATGTGATGTCCCTACGTTTGGTGTCCCCGATATTATTTGTTGCTTGGCACGTGTACGTCTGTGAATGTTCCAGTGTAATGTTGGCAAGGTGAAGGTCTGAGGTGTTTGCTCCGTATGTTTCTAAACAAAATGAAATGAAAAATAACCATATTGATACTATTACGGATAAAACAAATCTTATTCTTCGTATATATTCACATTTCGGGATAGAATCTATATCCTCATTATGGTATCACATTTCGGTATATATCCACATTTCGGGTGTTTTTTTTTACTTGATTTGTCTAGTAGAAAACAAACTTTGATATTTGCACCCATTCTCGGCTTCGTCGTGACGTCATACTGACCAGTCAACAAATCGGATTTATTAGATCGCGTTCATTCAGAGACCAGCGATGACATCCGAGGATTCACCTTTCCAGAATGTAAATTATTTATCAGTACCCGGATGTGCGAAGCAGAGAATGGTTATTTTACTTTGTCCGCGTCTGTGGTCGCGTGATAAGAGTCGCTGACTTGAAATCATTGTAACCTCTCATAGATTTAGGGTCATGGGTTCGAGCCCTACTACCGATCATGTCTCTCTATGTGAGAAACTTGGCAGTTTCTTAATGAGGATATATAGGAGTCTAGTACTGATTCTTCCAAGGAACGATGGCTAGGTAGCCTGCCCGTCTTTAAAAATGACCGAAATACGGTTGAAGCGGGTAAACTCGGACAATATTCCAGCACGATACTCGTATTGACAACAGTTTTCTGGTGAATATAGCTTCATGCTATGCTATCAGATTTGTGTGCAAATTCTTTCAGCTCAGACATTTTTATAAACGGTGAAGTGAGACATGTAACATTCTTACACTACTGAAGATTTCTCCCATACAGACAAAGAAGAATTGGAGCGTGATATACCTACCAAGTATATCACTCTAGGCGTCTGGTACTA
Organism: Saxidomus purpurata; assembly: GCA_022818135.1. Classification (NCBI taxonomy): domain Eukaryota; kingdom Metazoa; phylum Mollusca; class Bivalvia; order Venerida; family Veneridae; genus Saxidomus; species Saxidomus purpurata. Next base: position 50,092,389 of record JAFMSR010000010.1, read on the forward strand.
TTTTTAGACTGCTGAAATTTCCTCCCGCGTAATTTTCACACAACATCTACGAGTGTGCATGAGCTAATACGCTTGGATTGGTATTGTTGTGAATGAATTCACGTGATGTAAAACAAATCGTAGTAAAATTTTCTACACTTCCGGTATCGCCAGCAATATCAGCAACAACAAATATAAGATGGATAGCGTTTTATTTGAGGGGTGAAAAAGAACAGCCAAAATTTCACGAAATGCAAGGAATGCACGGAAAACTAAGTTTGAAGATAGCGACTTCATGTAGGCGCAGCAAATAGTAAATTTGTTTAAATTAATTAACGTGTTAGAATGGAAACATATTTCACTTTTGAAAGATATACCGGTTAGTTATTCGGCTATCGTGATTAGATTACTACGCATCTACACTCCCCACAGTTATATACTAACCGGTATATCACTCAAAAGTGAAATTTATTTCCTAAATTTATAACTGAAATATCTCTTTGACAACCGACGATAAAAACAGAGAAGTGTTGTGTCTTTCGTTATTATGTTGTTGTTGTTGATTTGTATCCCAGAACACTCATGTAAACATCATAGATATACAGGTGTTTTTAATGTGTTCACTTAATTTCATGCGTTTGTTTATCTACCTTCCAATATATCTGTTTTGTTGTGCCATGATACTTTTACCGGTGGAGGATTGCTGTCCACGCGACACGTCAGGATAACGTCTTCTCCGATGTAGACAGTTTTATTCCTTTCTTCTGATATTGTTATTACAGGTGCATCTGAAAAGATATAATTCCTATTTTGACTATTCAAAAAATAATGGAGGAATATGTGTCAAAAAGTAGTCTGGCATTATGGATGCGCAATAGAAACTTTTCACTGGCATACCACGGCATTTAACAAATTAACATAAAATATTAGCCCCTATATAATATTGCATTACCCTTCCATGATACTGATACTTAATACCACAAGGAAGTTTGTCCAATCGTTGCAAACTATGCAAGTATGTGTGTCAGGTAAATCCCGCCTCTTGAATAGGCGCCTCATCCGAATGAACTGTGCTAAATATGTGTACATACAAATGTATGACAGGCGAAGACAAGTTGAAGAGACGGATGCAGATACAAGGGAATCCAGACCCTAGATGTTTACGAATAGACCCCTTGGATCTTAAACGTGCCTGGTGTATAGCACCGACACACCTCTGGATACCTCTGGGTTTCTAACCTGTTCACCTCTAGATGAGAGGAAAACACTGAAAAGCGTTTCTGAAATTTCTAGTACCCCAGCAGAGATTCGAACCGGGGACCACCGCAACCATCCCAATTTTCAATTTCAATTTCTCGAGATGTGTCAAGTACGATGGGAACTAAAACGTTTGTTGATATAACAGTGACCAAATTGCACTAGTTTGATCGCGTTTCTATTTGCTTTAGGCTTACTTTCAACAGGTGTGGCGAAAATTTACAAATTAAACTGACCTCTCTTTAAATAAGAATCTCAAAAGAGTCGACTTAGTCGTGACATTTTTCGATTTTCTTGTTAGAATTATCGGGTTTCTGGTTAAAATTATCGGGTTTTTTGATAAAATTATCGGGTTTCTGGTTAAAATTATCGGGTTTCTTGCTAAAATTATGTTTCTTTTTCAATGTTACTGGTTTTCTTGTCAACTTATTTGTTTACATTTTAAACTAAAAAAATGTTTACAGTATGGCATTAGTTTTTAAAGTGTCCTGATGCGTTTTGAAAGTACGACATGAACAAGAAAATCTAGCAAGCTAAATGTTGCATTGCTGATTATAAAGTTAGCTTTGCATGTAAAACGACAAAGTTAATTTTCTATTAAAATATGTAAACCTTTTTCACACAGGTACGCTCCAAATGATCAGGATTTAAGTCTTGTTAGCCTATCTGGATAACAATTCTGCACAAGAGTTCTATCTAAAGAAATAAACTCAGTTATACAGAATTAGGTATTTTAAATGGGTTCACCTGTTTGTTAATGGGACACGAAAACAAATACTTACATGTAATATTTGGACGGTACGAATGCTGTATTAGTAGATCTGGGAATTCTTGATTGGTTACTTGACATCTAATATTGCGATTGTTGTCGTCTTTTGTTAAGTTAAACATCAACACCTGAAATCAAAAACAAATTCATGAAGTATTTCGTGCAAACTTAGTTCCATGAAACAAAAACAGTTATTGCAAATTAAACACATAACACGGACAGCAGAACTTAACTTCAATTCGAACACTTTTGGAAATTTCTCCTATATGCACAAAGAAGGATTTGAGCTATTAAGTATATCACGCTAGGCGTCCGGGACTATTTTTGACTGCTGAAATTCCTTCCCGTGTAATTTTCACACACCATCTACGAGTGTGCATGCGCTAATATGTTTGGATTGGTATTTTTGTGAATTTATGTAAAACAAATCGTAGTAAAATTTTCTACACTTCTGGTATCGCCAGTAATATCAGAAACTAAGACGAATAGCGTTTTATTTGAGGAGTAAAAAAGAACAGCCAAAATTTCACGAAATGCAAGGAATACACGGACAACTACAAGTTTCAAGACAGCGACTTCATAAAAGCGCAGCAAATAGTACATCATCGAACACGTTTTTGTTTAGATTAACGTGTAAGAATGGAAATAGATTTTATTTTTGAGTGATATACCAGTAATTATATCACTGTGTGTCGTGTAGATGCTTCGTAATTAATCACTCTGGCCTTCGGCCTTCGTGATTATATCACTACGCATTTACACTCCCCACAGTGATATACTAACCGGTATATCACTCAAAAGTGAAATCTATTTCCTAAACGAAGGAAGCTCGTGCAAACTCGACTGCTTCCAGAATTTCCTGTAACAGAGGCGTAAGAATACACCAAATGTAATTTGCCCAGGTAACGATACAGTAGTCCGTTTGTGACCAATAAATTGCCTTTCATGAACATGTATAACTATATTTGTATTTGTTTCCCTTTTCATGTTGACAGGACATTAAACCCTTCCCGAATACAGGGTGATCATTAATATATGATAGGATAACAAAATGTAATAAGATCTTTATCTTTGATGATATTCAACTGGGCAATGTGTATTATTTTAGCACATATACATACATTTTGTCCTATTTGTAAAGTTATATGAAAACACAATTCAAATTTTTACAGCAGGTGTTAAACATAGACACCCTAGTTCTCCAAAACCAACAATATAAATATGACCCTATTGTTCCATTAGCACTAAACACCACCAAAACGGTCCCTTTTTCACTGCACAATGCCATCTCATCGTGGTATTTAGTCTTTTCAGTACTTCAATATATGAGATGTGTACAGTTTTTTGTAATTTTCTTCTTACCAAAGTTGGATTTTCTCCAATTCATAGTAAAGTTTGATTATTTATGACTAGAATCTAAGTGCAATTTTGGAAATCCAATGAAAGTTTGACGTCATTGATGACGTCATCAACGTAACCATGACGTCGTTTGACAAACTTTTGAATTTACAAGAAAACATTTATTCAATTTTCTTCAAATCAATACCAAAATGAGACCTCTAGTGCAAAATTTAACAAATTTACTGTAATTTCTTATCCTATCATATATTAATGATCACCCTGTGCTTGACATATGTGAAATAGCGACATGTTATTCGACTAAAAATAGTTCCAAATGGCGTTTTTATAAATATTTAAAAAGAAGCAATTTTCGCATTGTTGATGTCGTCATAAGTGGAATACTTTAAATCAAGTAAAAGGTACCGTTGTGAATTTCCAGCCGCTGGTCTTGTTGTGAATTTCATACTTTTCATCTAACACTTTTTTTGGCAAGTTCTTCACTCCTTCCCAGTTCACCATACTTTTAGGATTAGATTCATCTACAGAGCATTCTAAGGTGAGTGTTGTATCCCCGTTTTCTGCATTGGTCTTATTTAGTTCTGTGACTTTGACATTTCTCGGAGGAACTAGAACAAGAAAAACTTACATGTACTTATTCAACACGAAAAAGTTTGTTATCAGCAGTATTAAATTGTACACAGAATTAAACATTGCAAATAGGGTAATAAAAGCGATAATTCAATTTCGCTATGTTTCGCGAATTCCGGACATCACTTTTTCAAAAAGATTCATTTCACAACGATTTATAGAATTCTCCTTTAGCGAGTTTATAATTTCGTAAATTAGTCTGACCGCTATCAAATCGTGAATTTGTGTCGCGTGAAAATTACACAATTTACAGTAATGCATCGCAGAGTTCCTGCAGGAAAAATATTCTTGCATTCAAAATCAAAACTTATTCCGCTACTTCTTTATTTACATTTTCGGTAAATGTTAATTTTTAAAGTTTTAGCAAATATTATTTCTGTCCTACATGGAAAGAATCTGTAATTAAATACAGTTTACTTACAGATTGGTTACATTAAAACGAAGAACAATTTGAACATAGCGCAGAATATAGTTTAATATGAAATAAATAAGTCTTAGTATCTTTTTTAAAGACTTCAGTTTGCAATGTTGTTTCAACATCAAGGCAGGGAAGTAAGCTTGAGAAAAACTTACACTTTACATTTACACGTGTTTTGTCGCTGCACTCATTTTTTAAAATATTGCTACAGCAAAATATGTCTCCATGGTTATCAAATCGAGTAAAACTTCTGGACAGGGCTGTTGTAACGCTGTACATATGGCCATTCACAATTTCATTTGTTATCTTTAAATCAGAATTATTAACTTGTTTGGTTTTGAAAAATATCTGCGACTTTATGGGTGGTCTCCCTTTTGTCGTCGTACATTGCACTTCAGTAATTTCATTTTCCTTAGCTGGCAGAACTTTTATGTCCACTGTTTCTGGATCAACTAAAAGAAACACAGATAGAATAAGACAAAAACAAAAGAAAAATATACTCATGTACTTAGCAAAGTGTTCGAATGTTGATTTATTTATGAAGAAGTAAGGAAGACACATTTGTTTTTTTATTGAAACAGGCAATGTGATCGTACCAGAACATTTTGAACACCCCTCGAATATTTTTCTTATTTTGCTCTTTTTATTGTTATGCTTTACTGTAGATGAACATCTTTATGATTGTCCCCAAAACCTTTTGAACACTCATCTAGTAATTTGTTGTTATACCTCTAATGTATAGCTGGGTTGAGCTTCCTGGTGCTGTTTCCATGACTGGATTGTTTACAGTACATTTAAACACAGTATCAAAGTCATCGGCGCTAGGTGTAAATGTATACTTCAAAATGGTCCTTTTCAAGGAGTTTTTGTATTCTCGCTGTGTATTTGAAAGACGTTGTCCCGTCTTAAACATCTCAAGTTCTATAGGTTCTGATCCACCTTCCACAAAACACATGACATTCATTTCTACATTTAGTTGTACTGGTAAACACCCTTTACACTTATGTATGTCTTCAATATTTGCAAATTCTGGCACAGAAGGAACGTCGGCAACTGTATCGAAAATGAAAATACATGTATACAAATACTTGATCTATATAGATACATATCGGGATCATCTCGTCACGATATAACAAGGGCCTGAGATGCGATTGGTTGCCTAAGTAACGATGTAAACTTACTCATTTGTAGCAAATAACATGTCAGACATGTTTTAACAACGCTAACTTTCAATCTTCGGACCAACACAATACGAATGTCCTCCTAAATGCTATAGTATATGAATAGGTATAATAGTTACACGGAATTCGATTGCAAATAGTGCAATATATCGATTGTTTAAATCAGACCCTAGTTCTAAAATAATTTTGGTGTGCAAGTCCAAAGAGGAACAGCATTCCGACTCTTACAAATAAAACACAAAATTTAGCTTGTTAACCAGAGTACCATAACTACCATGGATCCATTCCAGAAAGTATGACCAAACGTTTTCAAAGACCTGCTGCTTTTTTCTATTTCTTAAAAATATTACACTGCTTTTATTTGCGTTTTTTCCAAGAACAATAACCATGGAATTATGTAAAATATGTCATGAACAACTTACAGCAAAAACAATATTAGTGGTTGCATCATTAGATAATGAGACACAGCATTTAATATACTCAGGAAAATAATACTTTAATTATATCAGTCCGCCTCTGTTGTTGAGTGGTTAGAGTCACTGTCACCTTTAATTGATTGGGGGTCATGGGGTCGAGCCCTACTACCGACCATGTCACTTTATGTAAGAAAGTTGGCAGTTTCTTACGGAAGATAGGAGTGTAGTCCTGTTTCTAGTACAGCAAAAAGCAAACATATTGTTTCAATTACAATTATAAATACATGTAGTAAAATAAAAAATATTTACTGATTTTGAGTTCAACAGTGTTAGACATCGAGGTTCCGCAGTTGACTCTGTACACTCCACTGTCACTGTATTTACTGTTATATATATAAAGTGCTGTCTTATATGATACTATCTCAATGTGTTTGCTTTCGTTTACTAGCTGCTTGAACACTGAGTCGACCTTTTTTCCCCATACTATATCTCTGCCAGGTTCAGGATGTATTGAAGTTTGCAGTTGTGCCGTTTCTCCCTCTTTCAGGTTGTTTCTAACAATTGTAAGTATAGTACTACCACAGCCTGGCTGACTATCTAAATAAATGTTGTATAGATAAATAACAGTTATTGAGGCTTGAATGAACAGTTGTCCTTGGTCTTTACCGTATTATTCAAATCACCAAAAGTGCATACACGACTCGCTTCAAATGTTGTTGATCTATAGGGAAGAAAAATGTGTACGAGGTCTATATTATTTCCGAATGAGTTGGACATAAAGGTACAACATAAAGTTGTCCCATTTTTCGTGTGCTGAAGCAATAAAGATTTACTTCCGTAAGTGAATTTCGAAAACAAAAAGTGAAAACACAGTGGGCATATCTAGTAAATACATTTAAATCAAACATACAAATTAAAAGCACTTCTTTTGTCTACTTTCTAATTTCTGTGTAGCTGAACTTTAAAAGTCCAAAGCTTTCACGATGCATTTCCGAGACATACAGATTCCTCGTGTTTTTTAGGATTGAAAAATATATTCTATAATATATAACATTAGGCTAATATAATATTAAAATTAAAAACAACTCTCTATTCCAACTTAAATGTTCTTAAACGTACTAAACAAAACGAAAGTAGCTACTAACCAGTTGTTGAAGGTGAGGTCACGACTTGTAACTTTGCACGGGAACTCCAGCCTGATACACAGTGAACGCCATATGACCCGGTGTCTTCTAGTTCAACCCCTGTGATTGTTAGTATGAACTGACCTCCTTGTTTTCCTTCGGTATATTTTGTTGTCGCTGTATTGTCATAAATTAGATTTGGACTTTCGTTTTCCTCTTCTTTATACCATTTCCGAGATGCCTGTAAACTTATAGGCGTATAGACGAGTCTAGCAGACCCACCAACAGTCACGTTGGTTTGTACGAAGCTCAGATTGCCACACGTGACTGAAGCAAAATTTAAACCAACAAGTTAAACACTTTCTAGACATGACAGATGTGACTTTAAATAACATCTTTATGTCACAAAGCACACTTACGTGGCAATCGTTCTTTATATTTGCTATTGTCCAATAAGATTATTGGGGTATTCAGTGGTATTGGGGTATTCATTTGCAGTCAGTTAGATTCTATAATGAACAAGCATGCTTTATTATCAAAATAATGTTGAAATATTTATAGAGTATATAAATGTGACAGTAGTGAACTGTGATTATTAGGATGTCCCTTTGTGTCCATTCGGGCGGTTGCTTTTTTGCTTTCTGTAACACTTTAGTTGTTGATACAACGCGAAAGTTGAAACACGAAATCACAACACAGAAAAAAAACACGGAAACGCAACAAAGTGAAAAGCTCATTTATTATGCAGTCCGAACGTCGAAAGTAGAAGTTAAAAAAAGACGACAGTCTTAAACGCGACAAAATAATAACTGGTCTTTTTCGTGTTAACTTGTTGTGTTGTCTAATTTATATTTGTACCTGGGTCGAGAAATTCATTTAGAGTCCGACGATGAAAGCCATGCCAAAACAGTTTTGTACTCAACCATTCCGCACTAAATTGTCCATCTCTTTTTTGGTATGGGGAGTATCAAGGATATTGATTGTGAATTTTCTGACAGAAAATCAGCAAGTGCAGATGATGATCAAACTGCATTAATGTGCATGCTGGTCATTTTCTACAGTACTCGCAAAGGTGGAATAACTTGCAACCAGGATCAACAGTTAATAGCACCATATATATTGTATAGTACTTAGTAACGGAATGCCGAAATATCGTCACCGAGGGGAGAAACGGATTTGTGTACACGATGATGCTTGTAGATCGTTTCCATCGCGTTTCGAAATGATATACGGGTTATACTGGTGTCCGTTGACGTCATTGCACGTAAGCAGGCGTCTGTCTTGTTTCTGATTATTATAAATGTTTTTCAATAAATGGAATCAGTCAAGATAATGCATCTCGTACAAGAAATAGATAGAAGCATTAGACTGTAATCAAATATTATCACTTGTAGAAAGTCTGCTATGTAACACAGCTACCATGATTATAAATTAACTCACAGAATAAGTAGCTGAAACAACATACAAGAAAATCGTTTTTCCCGCGCTTTTCCAGTTTAGAATGAGATAACATGTATAGATGATTGTGAAAAGCTACAGAGCAAAATGAAAAAAGTAACGTGTTTGTTTAGAATGAATGATTTGACTCTTAATACAAACTGTATTAAATTCTCAGCACTTTGGGTGTAAACTTACTTGTAGCTTATTACCTATATTATGTTCCTCTATATTTTAATACGGAAAGTTGCGGATCGTGTTAGGCTGGGACTTTATTTTAAAACGGAAAATCTTTTAAGACAATTTTGTTATTTATATACCACGATGCTTTTATTTATACTTTATTTTCAAACAGTTGTGTAATATAGGTACTTATATATACTGGAAGTATTGTACCCATCTTTAGCACTTCCTCATTGCCAGCTCCTTTGTTTTAAGTGACTTCTATTGCGTCTTAAATTATATAACAGTTTGTGTGCAGAATTGCTATTCGTTCTCTATATACAACAAGAGTCCAAAACTGTCAAGAAATACATAAGCTCTTTCTGGAAAGCATAACTCTTGAACGACTGGTTTGTTTTTACCAAAACCGAGGTTTTATGCCCATAAACATTCAAAGCAAATTTAATGAAAATTGGATCAATAATGTTGAAGTTAAAGAGCGAACAAGCCTAATTTGGCCTATTTGTGATAGTTCAAGAGCCATAATCCAAAAGTGCCTACGTCGTTTTGGCTGGTTATCGAATTTGACTTAGACATTATGCATACAAACGTGTTCAGCAAGTTTGGTGAAGGTCGGACGTAGAGAGCAGACAATGTTAATTCGGCCAATTTTTGATAATTCAAGAGCCATAATGCAAAGGTGCCTTAAGCAATATGGCTGATTATCGAACTTAGCCTAGACATAATGCCTAGAGATATTTTCACCAAGTTTAGCGAAGATCAGTAGAGGGTGGACAAGGCTTATTTGGATAATTCAAGGGCCATAATCCAAAAATGCCTTGGTCGATTTGGCTATCGCCTCTGTCAATATTACCATCTTCTGGTCAATATCACAACATATTCATTACCCAACGAATCCATAATTATATAGTTTTTGGTAACAGTAAACAAAGCTTGTTGAAAATAAAAACTTCACCGTTGTTTTTTTTTTTTTGCAAATAGCGGAAAACTATTTTGGTTCCTTCTTTACACATTATTTGTTATAAATACAGTAGATTTACTCTCGTCATCAACCAGCATTTTATATATATTGAATAATATGGAAAAAAAGCAAATAAATAACATTAAAGCATATATATCTGTTCATACTTTCATAATTATATTTAGAATATTTTATTTAATTATGTTACTAAAAACAGTATTATAACCGACCTGATAATTGTCCGTTATCGATATTTGCCATAAATGTTTGCCTGTTATCAATCTTTGTCATTAATAATAACCACCTCTTAGCGATCTTTGATATTAATTGTATTAACCTGTCGCAAATCTTTGACATAAATGATAATTGCCTGTCACCGATCTTTGGCATAAACGATAACTGACTGTCACCGATCTTTGACATAAATGATAACTGTCTATCGCAAATCTTTAACATAAATGATATCTGCCTGTCACTGATCTTTGACAGAAATGATAACTGCCTGTCATCGATCTTTGACATAAATGATAACTGCCTGTCGCAAATCTTTAACATAAATGATAATTGCCTGTCACCGATCTTTGACATAAATGATAACTGCCTGTCGCAAATCTTTGATATAAACGATAACTGCCTGTCACTGATCTTTGACATAAATGATAACTGCCTGTCGCCGATCTTTGACAGAAATGATAACTGCCTGTCGAAAATCTCTGACATAAATGAAAACTGCTTGTCATCTTTGACATTAGTGAAAACTGCCTGTCACTGATCTTTGACAGAAATGATAAATGCCTGTCGCAGATCTTTGATATAAATGATAAGTGCCTGTCACTGATCTTTGACATAAATGATAAATGCCTGTCGCCGATCTTTGACATAAATGATAACTGCATGTCACCGATCTTTGACATAAATGATAACTGCCTGTCGCAAATCTTTGACATAAACGATGACTGCCTGTCACTGATCTTTGACATAAATGATAACTGCCTGTCGCCGATCTTTGACATAAATGATAACTGCCTGTCGAAAATCTCTGACATAAATGAAAACTGCCTGTCATCTTTGACATTAGTGAAAACTGCCTGTCACTGATCTTTGACAGAAATGATAAATGCCTGTCGCCGATCTTTGATATAAATGATAAGTGCCTGTCATTGATCTTTGACAGAAATGATAAATGCCTGTCGCCGATCTTTGACATACATGATAACTGCTTGTCACCGATCTTTGACATAAATGATAACTGCCTGTCGCCGATCTTTGGCATAAACGATAACTGCCTGTCAATGATCTTTGACAGAAATGATAAATGCCTGTCGCCGATCTTTGACATACATGATAACTGCTTGTCACCGATCTTTGACATAAATGATAAGTGCCTGTCGCCGATCTTTGGCATAAACGATAACTGCCTGTCACTGATCTTTGACAGAAATGATAACTGCCTGTCACCGATCTTTGGCATAAACGATAACTGCCTGTCACTGATCTTTGACAGAAATGATAACTGCCTGTCACTGATCTTTGACATAAATGATAACTGCCTGTCGCCGATCTTTGACATAAATGATAACTGCCTGTTGCAAATCTCTGACATAAATGAAAACTGCCTGTCATCGTTGACATTAATTATAACTGCCTGTCGCCGATCTAGGACACAAATGATAACTGCCTGTCACAAATCTCTGACATACATGAAAACTGCCTGTCATCTTTGACATTAACGAAAACTGCCTGTCATCTATGACATAAATGATAACTGCCTGTCGCCGATCTTTGACATAAATGATAACTGCCTGTCACAAATCTCTGACATAAATAGAAACTGCCTGTCATCTTTGACATTAATAAAAACTGCCTGTCATCTTTGACATTAATGATAACTGCCTATCGCCGATCTGTGACATATATGATAACTGCCTGTCGCCGATCTTTGACATAAATGATAGCTGCCTATCGCCGATCCTTGACATAAATGATAACTGCCTGTCGCCGATCTGTGACATAAATGATAACTGCCTGTCGCCGATCTTTGACATTAATGATAACTGCCTATCACCGATCTTTGATATAAATGAGAATTACCTCGTACCCATTTTCAGAACAAAATGAATTGTAATTCCCTTTTTCCGCTTTTTTTATGATAATTGTAATATTAGCTATTGATCATTGACAACACTAAAATTTCCATCTATCGATATTGTTTCCTAAATGATAATTACCCGTATTTCATATCCTTACTTGCATGTTATCAATTTTAACATTAAATGATGATTGCCTTATATCGGTCGTTGACATAAAGATATCTACTTAAAAGTGTAAAACCCCTTAGAAAATTCTGTATTTACAATATAAATACGGAAAATTAAATATATCGATAACATAAAACAACTTAATTACAAATTAAAAATAAATCAATTTATTGCAAACTGCCTCAAAAATATCCTATAAGTGATGTCGAGTCAGTCTTTCTGCCTAGAAAACCTTTATTCGTTTCTGGTCTCAAAGATGCACACGACATAAAATAGTAGGATCTTAAATGACTACAAAGTTGATTACTTGTTCCTTATTCCTTATTTCTTTTTCGAATAAGGAATAAGGAACTGGTTACTTATTCCTTATTCAAGTCCGAATACGTAACAGAAGAGTTACCACCGGTGACAAAAAATATGTCGTCGTCATTCTTTCATAATACCAATATCTATTTGTTTTAAGGCCAAACAAACATAATTTAAGCTTTTACTAAGAGCATTTTTTTTAATGAACAAAGCCGAATAAGGAATAAGTAACTGGTTACTTATTCCTTATTCAAACGCGATTAAGTAACAGAAGAGATACTGCCGGGGACACACAATATGTCGTTTTCATTCTTTCACATTACTAATATCTAACTGTTATCAGACCAAGCAAACTTAATTCAAGCTATTACAAAGAGCATTTTTGAAAAATTTAACACAGTCGAATAAGGAATAAGGAACTGGTTACTTATTCCTTATTCAAATCCGAATAAGTAACAGAAGTGATACCGCCGGCGACACGGACAATGTCGTCGTCATTCTTTCACATTACTAAATATCTAACTGTTTTAAGGCCAAGCAAACTTAATTTAAGCTATTACAAAAATCATTTTTTGAAAAAAATGAACAAAGTCGAATAAGTAACAGAAGAGTTACTGCCGGTGACATAAAATATGTCGTCGTCATTCTTTCACAATACCAATATCTATTTTAAGGCTCAGCAAACTTAATTTAAGCTATTTCAAAGAGCCTTTTCGAAAAACATGAACACAGTCGAATAAGGAACTGGTTTCTTATTCCTTATTCAAACGCGAATAAGTAACAGAAGAGATACCGCCGGTGAAACGAGCAATGTCGTCGTCATTCTTTCACATTACCAATATCTAACTGTTTTAAGGCCAAACAAACTTAATTTAAGCTATTCAAAGAGCATTTTAAAAAAAATCAACAAAGTCTAATAAGGAATAAGGAACTGGTTACTTGTTCCTTATTCAAACGCAAATAAGTAACAGAAGAGATACCGCAGGGGACACATAATATGCCATTCTTTCACAATACAAATATCTTACTGTTTAAAGACCAAGAAAACTTAATTTAAGAGCATTTTTGAAAATAAAAAATGAAAAAAGCCGAATAAGTAACAGAAGAGATACCACCGGTGACACGATAAATGTCGTCATCATTCTTTCACATTACCAATATCTTATATCTAATAGCTGTTAAAACTGTTTGCGACCATTAAAACCGTATATACGGTCGCAAATATCAAAATCAATAAATAGTTATCCCTTTTCTAACGCACAATGTGTCTAAATGCGATAATTAAATCGTCGTTTGAATTTTGCGACTATATATACGTTATTTAATAGTCGCAAATTTAAACGACGTCACCAATCAGAAACGGCGTTACATCGGTACTACGTTAGAAAACTGTTTTAAGGCCAAGCAAACTTAATTTAAGCTATTTCATAGATCATTTTTGAAAAAAAAATGAAAAAAAGCCGGAAAAGTAACAGAAGAGATACCGCCGGTGACATGAAAAATGTCGTCGTTATTCTTTCAAAATACTAATATCTAACTGTTTTAAGGCCAAGCAAACTTAATTCAAGCTATTACTACGAGAAATTTTGGAAATAAATGAACACAGTCAAATAAGGAATAAGGAACTGGTTACTTATTCCTTATTCAAATCCGAATAAGTAACAGAAGAGATACCGCCGGCGACACCGACAATGCCGTCGTCATTATTTCACTTTACTAATATCTAACTGTTTAAAGGCCAAGCAAACCGTATTTAAGCTATTACAAAGAGCCTTTTTAAAAAAAGAAATGAACAAAGTCAAATAAGGAATAAGTAACTGATTCCTTATTCAAGCGCTAATTAGTAACAGAAGAGATACCGCCGGTGACACAAGATATGTCGTCGTCAAAGAATGCCAGAAACCAGTTCCTTATTCCTTATTCGACTTTGTTCATTTTATACACCACATTCTCATAACCAGTTACTTATTCCTGATTCGACTTTGTTCATTTTTTTTCCAAAAGGCTCTTTGTAATAACTTGAATTAAGTTTGCTTGGCCTTAAAACAGTTAGATATTGGTATTTCGAAAGAATGACGACGACATTTTTCGTGTACCGGCGGTATCACTTCTGTTACTTATTCGGCTTTTTTCATTCTTAAAAAAATGCTCTTTGAAATAGCTAAAATTGAGTTTGCTTGGCCTAACAAAATGAATAAGGAATAAGTAACCAACTTTGTAGTCATGGATCTTAAAGCTGCTCGCTCTCAGATTTTGGTAAAAAAAATAAAGTTCTTCAAACTGTATGTAAATAACGTATTTTAAAACATACAGTCATATAAAAAGACTCCAGTATAAATTCCTGTCACGTATATCTTTAAATTTCAAATAATACGCTACCAAATTCCAAATTCCAATATAAACATATAGTGTAGCGGTGCCGTGTATTCTACATTTTCAATCGATTTCTGCAAATTCTTACCAAGATTTTTGCTTAAATTTTTATTTTAGCCTTTAATTTTATATTTATGTATAAGTTTGTCAATTTTCAAAAATAACATTTTTTTCAACGGCAACTGAGAACGAGCAGCTTTAAAAGAAAATCACAATGTATTTGGAAAAAACATAGATACTCGGGGTTTGGACAGAAAAAAAAATTGAAACTCGTTTTCACCTTTAAGTTAGTATGTCCTATATATATGACATACTAGTGTGAAAAAGAGAATTTCAAAAAAAAAAAAAATTTTTTCTGTCCGAAGCCCGAGTATCTAAGGGAAAAGACGGTTCATCGAAAATTTGGATTTAGAAGAAAAGAGACATTTATTTTCATTCTAACGGTATAGTTTGTTTCGAACTTATAAATCATAGTACATGTACATGATATGACCTCATAAGAATTGACTTCTAGATTGAGTGGTTATAGTCGCTGACTTGAAATCACTGTTACCTGTCATAGATTGGGGATCACGGGTTCGAGCCCTGCTACCGACTATGTCTCGTTATGCAAGAATATTGACAGTGTCCTTACGTTTTAAGTAATACGGAATGTGTACTGGTTCTACCCAGATGCGATTATTAGGTAATCTACGCGCCTGTAAAAATGATCGAAGTACGGTTGAAACGGGCGCTAAACTCGTACAAGAATACTAGTAACAACAACAACAACAACAATAACAACGATATCAAACCAAAATTTCCTTACCCCCGAGTCCAGGGTTGACCTCTGCTAGAACAATGAATAATACTCCAATATAAAAATCCATCTTGGTTTGAAAATCACTAACAATAACCCGGAACAATCGTGTGCGGCCTACATTACTATGACATTTACAAATGAAACAGAAGAAAGTGAAGAGCTAACAATTAGTAGATCCGCCCGGAAACATGTGACTTTTTTAAGGACAATGATTCATGCCTAGTGTTTGTATATATACACTCGGAAGCAGACGACAAATACAATGTCGTCTGATCAGGATTCAAGTAGCCTTCTGTATCTCAATTTTGCAAAACACCCCTATTTAAATTAATAGACTCGCGCAAATTGGAAGTAGATTGATCCCATTGTAAAAATCTAGATAAATCGTGTGATTTACTCATACAAACATTTGTCAATGTTACAGTAGTTCATCAATTAGGCACTCAACATCCCGGAAGAAGAACAAATAAGCGAGTTACAATACTAATTAATATAATACTTAATCAGTTATTCGTTTGTTAATTTATTTATGTACTGTATACATTTGTATCTGATTATCATATTAATCCGGGATGAATAAATGAATGAATGAATGAATACATTTGTATCTGCTTATGAATGAATGAATGAATGAATGAATGAATGAATGAATGAATGAATGAATGAATGAATGAATGAATAAAAAAGAAAGCAAGAAATAAAGTAAGTAAGTAAGTAAGAAAGAAAGAAAGAAAGAAAGAACGTACGAACGAACGAACGAACGAACGAACGAATGAGTAATTCCTTTATTGATAACTTGATTGATTGACTGACTGACTGACTGACTGACTGACTGACTGACTGACTGACTGACTGACTGACTAGTTGATTAGTTGATTAAGCGTTTGATGGAATATATAAGAATAACTCTTCAAGTGATAATACCCACAATCTAGTGGTATACATTCACCAATGGTTTATTATCATTAAAAAAAATATTGCGAAAATTATAGCTAAACAACATACATAATTAAATACATTGAACAAATCCATTCCTACTGAATATTGTTGCACAATAACTAAATCTATTTGGACCATAACAATCATAAAGTCACGTTTTGTGAATGTACAATCACCGATATACCGGGCTAAATTATAGTATATTAGAATAAAACATTAAACAGAAAACTTTTAGCTCTTTTGCTCTAACATGACAGGATCATGGGTTGTAACACCGGATACAGCTCCTTTCGAATAAAGCTCGCAGGGGAGCTGTATACGGTGCACATCAACGAATACAGCTCCCCTAATCAAATGGGAGCTGTATTTTGGATTCTTGTACTTTTTTGTCGAATAGAGCGCCCCAGTGGGCTGATGCAACATATACGTATCATTCGTTTATACATATACGCGGCAAAGAATTTATTATAGAATGACAAGGATCCATACAGCTATTCAGGATGCAGTACTTAGCCCTGGGATGTCTGTCTTTTTGTCCGTACGTTTTGGACGGACAGTTGAATGCAAATTTGAAGTTTAATTCATTTTTGGTGATATTGAAGAATTATTTTCTTTCAATAAACCTTCATTGTTTTCATATGATGGTAGCATATAAGGCCAAAACAATGTTGACGGAATGAAGCTCATGTGCATCATGGTGTACGGCCTGACAGACGGACAGATAAGACAACAGACAGGGTAGGACAACAGACAGATGGTGGGACTAATAGATGGACGGAATAGATGTAACATACATTATATTGATCAAGTGTAAGATGTTTTTAGGCAATTGAGGTTCATAATTTCTATCTGTGAACATTTTTAACATATGGACCATGTTCTTTATATATTTTGATAAAGCAAACATGGGGAGCTTAATTCGAATTTACATATGCTTTTGTTAGAATACATCTCCGCTATCTGTATTCGTGAATGTGCATCAAATACAGCTACCCGGGTAGCTGTATTTGAAAGGAGCTGTATCCGGTGCTACAAAAATGTACAATGCGTCAGAGTGGTTGGATTTTGTCAGAAATTAGTGGATAGATAAAAGTAAAAAAGTAAATGTAAGGATCGAATGCTGTCTAAAAGTACATCTGCAACAGAGAAAGTAAACTAAATATACGTTACATGCATAGCACTACTATTCATAAGAGAAACTAAATTTCCCGATTTTAAAAGAAATTACTAATATTATACATACAATTATGATAAATATGACCACACATACCTTTTTCTACACTGCAGTGTCAAACGCCTAGGGCACACACATTTCCATCTCCCTTTTTTCGTGCAAAAGAAGGTGATTTGCGGTTGTGATTAAATGTTCAGGTAGTGTAACGGGACTTTATTTTAAAGCATAATCTTCTCTTTTTTGTACATTCTTATTGGTGACCCGTATCAACTCTGATTTGTGATCAACTTTCTGGCATTTTGATTGGTCAAGTTGTTTACATGTTGTGTTGTAGAGTGGGGTTTCCCGATAGCTCATTCCGCCGGCAGACATGTTGTGTTTTGGTTTTACTGAATTCATTTGGAACATTTGATTACTTTGGTATGTACATTGTTTTTTGGGATTCTTGTAGTGTGTGTAGTTCATTAATCATTGTATGTAGCAGTTGTATTATTTATTATGTTTATTGGAAAGTCCGCATTGTTTATAGATCTATAAGGGGATTTGTGAAACCGAGCTCACTTGTGCCGACCTGTTTCTAGAAAGCTTACATACTGCTTTGTTTCAAATGTTCATTTTGGGTTTTCATTCGTAAACTGTACTTTTAACAATATATTTCAAGCAGCTAAAAGAATATTTTTTCCAAATTGTCCCTGTATATGTATTAGTTATTGTTCGAGGAAGAGGTCTGCATGGTGTTTATAGACCTGGGAGGGAATTTGTGAACCGTGCGAGCGTAGCGAGCGAGCTTTTCAAATCTCCTCGCAGGTCTATAAACATCATGCAGACCTCTTTGGAGAAAGATAACTGACGTACCTACATGCTGCTTTGTTTTCAATCGTTCATTTTGTTTTTTTCAGTCATAAACTGTATTTGTAGCAATAAATTTCAATGAATATAAATGAATGAAAGAAGAGAATTTGCTCAAATTTTCCGTATATATTTAACTATTAAAATTTGCTACTTTCTATGCCGCTGTAAATGTAATTATCGATATATGCAAATTTATAACGCACGAGAAGTACGTGCTTTTCATGCCCAAAGCGCTATAAATTGTCAAGTCAATTCGCAACATGAATTCAGACGGTTACAAGATAGAAGGCGTTAGACGTCTATGAAGGGAAAAGTAAGATATTTTGCTTTTTATGTCCCCACGTGGAGGGATGAGAAGTTGTGTACTTTGGTTTTAGATTTTATATTGGACATGTGAAACACCAGATTAGTTAGCTACGTGTCAAAGTTTATAATTAAAACAAAATACAAAAAAAATGTAGTCTCATTTCATATACCAAATTGTTCAGAAAAGGCAGTTGAAGTGTTCTACAGTAAATAGTTGGTTTATAAATGTTTTACTACCAGTGCATCACTTACTTTGTACTTAAGATCTAATCTGTATAAAGCAGAGTAGTGAAATTGAAACAAACAATGTCTGTTAAAATACGTGAAAAACTCAAAATTAAAGTGAAAGTAGAGCTGTCAAAAATAAAATTAATAAATTGCTAGCATTTTGCATTGAACTAATATTTTTGTTTTTATCAACTCATAGTAACTAGATTAGTATATTGTACGCTTGATGAGAATACATTTCAAAATGATATTTTAAATACAGAAGTTTGATGTTTTCTACATATTTAATAACGCTTTGTGCTCAAATGATGTGCTGTATAAAGCACAAACAACATTTCTAAACCAAACATTTACTACAGAAAGTTTCTACTGCTTTGTCTGAAACTTTTGGTGCATGAAATATGCCGTGAGCTTAGAGCATTTGACTTGCAGAGAAATTGTAGGCATTGGGCCAACATTTGTCTTATTTATTCGCTCGACAGCGGGTATAGTAGTAAGCGTACGTCTGTCGTTTTGTCCGTGTGTTTGTGAGTCCGTAAGACCTTCCGTCCTTTTTCGAGGAGTTATATTAACAGTCCTGTCACTATAATACAATAGGGTACGTGCATTGTTCACTTTTTTGCGACATTATTTACCTGGACTATCTAATAATATCTGTTTAAATCCGTAAATTAATTTTAGGTTTCCGAACATTTCAAATAAACAAATAATTGTACCTGATTTATATACATGTATAGTATAAAGTCAGCATAACTTCAGTCTGGTTAAGCGTTGCTTTAAAGTCCCATATGTATTTTAATTACTCATGTTTACAGATAGAATAATAATAGGTAAAAAACATTGTCAGAAAGTGTTTCTTACTTTTGCAATATAATTGAAGAAAATACAGTGCTACATTTATAGCATGATCATTTGATAAAAGGTAATGTTAGAAATGGTTTTCTGCAAATTTCGCGAGTAAGTAATTATATACATGTATAAGAGCTACAAGTAAATTTATATTTAAAATGCTAATGGGACTTTAATCTTTTTATTTATGTCTAATAAAAAGGGTAGTGAGTAATTCTACCACGTTTTGCACGATTTAGAGAGAAAAAACGTGCGTGCTTTTCAGCCTGATGCATAACTTTTTATTGCACGATTTACTTTCTACTGAATTGACAACAATATAGGACAGGTCTATAATTCATTTATGTATAACAAAGGAGCCGGTAGGTAAGAAATATTTATATTTTCTGTTTTCTATATACGCCGCTGTACAATGCTGTAAATATAACAATCATGAAAATACTGCTAGGATGATTCCTTTTATTTTCATTTACACAATCTAATTGTTATTCCCAGCTGTTGCAGTGAGCGCAGTTGAATTGCACAGACACTGTCATAGCAGCCCGATGTCGGGAGTATGCCGTTTCCGGCTTTATTTTGTGTTAGAACCAAGCTAACAAAATATGATCTCATATTTGCAAGATTTTAACTGTTATAAGAAAAATGTCTTGTATGTGTCATGTATTTTAAATGCCGTGAAGTAATTCCAGTGGACAAAAGTCTCACGTCTCCAGCTGGGATCGAACCCTGACCTCAAGCATAAAGGGTTAACCCAATAACAAAGCTGTTGGAAGTGATCTATAACCACTACACTATGAATAAAGATAAAATAAAGACAAAAAGTAAATTCATTAAAAAAAAAATTCCATAACCAGTTACATATTGAAAACTATGTTATATCTGTTTATCTTATGTCTGTATTATCTTTGTCTTGCCGACTCAAAATAAAACTTATTGTATCGTAGCTCAATGCACACACTCGTGTAGTATAGATAACATCCGCATGAATTTACTTTTTTTCAGTTATAAACATTCATATTTTCTTATATTTCACATTTAAATTCAAATGTTTTTCATGTCTATCGTTTGAGCACTTTCCGCTACGATTTCATTACAGTGTTCAAAAGCGATTTACAACCAATTTGAAAATAGTTTTAATAAATGAAATTTTCCAAAAAGAAACTTTAGTTATTTCTAAATTATTATAACAAAAAAAGTCCACGTGTATCTTATAAATCTTTAAATTATTCATTGAAGTGTACACGGGTATAACTTTCTCGCTTAAGTCGTGTTACATTTCGTTTGTGTATTTGAAATTTTGGTACGTGTATTTCGTGCAAAATTTAGATATGAGAAGTAAGAAATAGCAAGTATAATGTTTAAATGTTTTGACTAACAATCTTGTTGTTAACCTTGCAGTTTAACAGTACAGACTACTGACATACATGTATCACAGTGAGGTAGACTGTAAGACTTTCCTTGGTCTATAGTTCGGTAAGTTTCATGGATGCATTTATTGAAGTCGGTTGATTGTTAAATAAATGATTCCAGGATTTATGAGGATAGTTAAATACAGGCCACATTAATATTACCGGTACACAGTTATTGAGTACATGTATAATTGTTTGTTTATATAACATAGGCGTATGATTGAATATGTTTTAAATACATTACTTTTCATTCGATTGTAACTATTACTTTGATTGTTGATAATGTTGTATATTTTAGGTTGCTGGATAAAATGGAGATCTATTATAGTACAGTTCGGTGCAATACAGTAGCCTATGGAGTAATATTCAACTTAAGGACAATGTTGACCACAGTGTAAATTGTATTTGTGTTTAGTAATGTGACACGGTTTAGAAGGATGAACCCACCGGTTTTAAGTTATACCCAAATAACGTTCAACTTTAAATGCGCATCTGTTACAAAATGGCAACCAACGTGTGTCACTGGCAGTAACATTTTCGCAAACAGTGAATCAGTATTTATTTGAACACTTTGTTACGTCACATACAAGAACATTTTTCAAAACTGTTAGATTTTATAGCTCGTCGTAGTACATCAGTATTCATTTTATAATGTTTGGGGATGAACAGTGAACAGTGCTTACAGTACTATAACAGTCTTACTGTAACAGTAATGGAGAATTGGATGAATTTCATCATATTTCATCCTTGAAACTGGAAGTGCATTTTATAGATTTAAAAGGTCATATATCGCAGTACTTCATAAGGCATTATTATAAAATGATGAACACGTACTTTGTACTAAACTCCACAGAGCTGGACTAACACATATGTTCGGAGTTGTTCCATTTTATACCTAGTATACGTACGAACTTACCGCACTTCAGAATTCGAGACCGGATGTTCCTCGTGACGAGGGAGAAGAAAGTTAATGTTAACCAGGACTACTTAAGCACTACTATCTCTCATAAACTTCCATACATGGCCATACCATTCAATTATTGTTGCAATTACGTTATAGAAAAGAATCACCTTAAAAACTTTGGCATTGGATTATTCATTTCACGCTGAAAGAAAGTGATTTTCAGTTTCCAGAGATGTCGTTGATTCGAGAAGGAAGTTTAGGACTTTTTTAGATATTGGACATTTTTAACAGTGTATAACGTGGTCGGACTATTTAAAAAAAGTGGACACTTTTAACAGTGTGTAGAGGTCACGTCAGTGCAGTGATGTCAGAACAGAAGCTCGGGTACAAACAAATGTATCATCACATGGTAGGGTGAGTACACTAGATTAAGTGACACAGAAATTGTGGTAATAGAGCTACTAGATATACTTGCTCTTTTATTAAGTTTTCAAAGTCATGTAGTTACCACAGTTTTTGTAGCAAGTCTTATTCTTGTGAGATATGTTGTACACGTAGTTCTGGCTTCCAAAACTTTATCGATGTTTTTGTTGATCTTTTGTATTGTTGTTTTAACAGACAGGCAGTTTATCTAAAATTGTTCCTGGAAAGAACCCGTTCTAGATTGCTATCCTCCGTAAGAAACTGCCAACTTTCTCACATTCAGCCCGAGAAATGGTCGGTAGCAGGGCTCGAACCAATGGCCCTCAGTCTATGAGAGGTTACAGTGATGTTAATCAATTCAGTTATAAGAGAAACTTACTGCTTCTGGAAAAAGGTAAGAACTTGCTTCTGTATGCCATGTTTGTCGCACAATAGCATTGTAGCTTATGTTGGCTGTAGATTATATGCGACGTTAAATCAGGTTTTTTTTATCTTTATCTTTATCTTTATCACTCGGCCATGGAGGCGGACCAGATCAGATACATAAAATGATGATAGTAATTTGTTTGTCTCTGGTTAGATGCGGTTTTAAAGTTTTGGAACCAGCCCCGTTACGAAACCTTACCAGAATAAACAGCGCAATTTGCACAAAGCTTGCCTAGAATGACTGTAAAGTGACAGTGGTGAAGATAGTTTGACATTAAAATGTGAAATATAAACAAGTGTAGTTAAAAATACTAATTGATAAATCCTTTTCTTCTATTTCTAATGAAATAAAGAACTACAAGCGTCACATATATCTTACACGAATATTGGTAAGGATTCCCTACGGAGTAAGCTTCAACGTACAGTACATGTTAACCGGGTGCGCTGAAGTTCTTTAGCTATTTTATGATAATACATAATTCTCGGCTTGGCCGTGACGTCATACTGGCAAATTAACCAATCGGATTGTAATATCGCGTTCATTTCACCATTTGATAAAAGATGAAAATTCAGTCTTTACCGTAGACTTATATGCAAGTTTAAATTTATTTCAGACGAAACGAAAGCTTAGAACAACAAAGAAATAATTATAAATTCAATTTTATAATTTTAATCGGTCTTCTTTCATTTTTAACATTACCCAAATATAAATGAGTATATATCAGTACAAATCAGGAACCGTCTATAGAGTATTCCTGGTGCAAATGTACCCGGATACGCGAAGCCGAGAATTATTTGCTTTGCATGTTGATATTATTTTCAGGTGTAGGGTCATTTTCTCTGTAATGAATTAGTGAACGTAGATAATGAGTAGTTGCTGCCATTTGAATAGTTAATTAAAGCAAAATTAGAACTGGAAAACTGTCAGAAAATAAATATACATGTTTTTTGGATCAGCTGTTTATGTTTGATATATTCATAGCCCAATCATTTGTTTTGGGGTCTTAAAAGGTTTTCGTTTTAATTTATAGATTAATACAAGTGAATATTAGTGTTTTAGAGTGATTCTGGTCTTTAATTTGATAGTTCGTGGCTGTTTGGTAGCATTTGTTTGATTTGGTTGATTCATTGAGCCGATGTGTTCGGCAACCATTTACAATTCAGCAACCTCGATCTGAAATACTGCTTATTGATTGGTTCTGACGCAGGGTACTCCACGTTACGCATGCATATTAATAAGCTCGGCAGTCTGGAGATTTGTATTGAGAATATCATATAAATGGACACTTTTGAGTGTAAGCTTTATTAAGCAATACTTAGAAGTAATTATTTAGTGGAGTTGTCAGTTATATTCGTCGGTGCTTGAATATTTGACAGCTTGATTTCTACTGTGTGCTGAGAAAACTTTGACTATTTGAAAGAAAGGAAATTGTGTAAGATATTGTCAGTAAGAGATTTATTTACGTTTTGCCGTGCTATTTTCTACGAAGAAAATGATAGAAAATGACACCATTATTTGCGTCGTGTCGCGCTATTTTCTTTGAAGAAAATGACAGAAGATGACACCATTATTTGCGTCGTGCCGCGCTATTTTCTTTGAAGAAAATGACAGAACTTGACACCGTTATTTGCGTCGTGCCGCGCTATTTTCTATGAAGAACATGACAAAAGATGACACCTTTATTTGCGTCGAGCCGCGCTATTTTCTTTGAAGAAAATGACAGAAGATGCCCCCCTTATTTGCGTCATGCCGCGCTTTTTTCTTTGAAGAAAATGACAGAAGATGATACCTTTATTGGCGTTCTGCCGCGCTATTTTCTATGAAGAAAATAACAAAAGATGACACCATTATTTGCGTCGTGCCGCGCTATTTTCTTTGAAAAAAATGACAGAAGTTGACACCATTATTTGCGTCGTGCCGCGCTATTTTCTTTGAAGAAAATGACAGAAGATGACATCATTATTTGCGTCGTGCCGCGCTATTTTCTATGAAGAAAATGGTAGAAGATGACACCTATATTTGCGTCGTACCGCGCTATTTTCTTTGACGAAAATGACAGAAGTTGTCACCCTTATTTGCGTCGTATTTTCTTTGAAGAAGATTACAGAAGATGACACCTTTATTGGCGTCGTGCCGCGCTATTTTCTATGAAGAAAATGACAGAAGATGACACTTTAATTGGCGTCCTGCCGCACTATTTTTTTTGAATAAAATGACAGAAGTTGACACCATTATTTGCGTCGTGCCGCGCTATTTTCTATGAATAAAATAACAGAATATGAAACCATTATTTGCGTCGAGCCGCGCTATTTTTTATCAGGAAAATGACAGAAGATGACACCATTATTTGCGTCGTGTCGCGCTATTTTCTTTGAAGAAAATGACAGAAGTTGACACCATTATTTGCGTCGTGCCGCGCTATTTTCTATGAAGAAAATGACAGAAGATGACACCTTTATTTGCGTCGTACCGCGCTATTTTCTTTGAAGAAAATGACAGAAGATGCCCCCCTTATTTGCGTCATGCCGCGCTTTTTTCTTTGAAGAAGATTACAGAAGATGACACCTTTTTTGGCGTCGTGCCGCGCTATTTTCTATGAAGAAAATGACAGAAGATGACACTTTAATTGGCGTCCTGCCGCACTATTTTCTTTGAATAAAATGACAGAAGTTGACACCATTATTTGCGTTTTGGCGCGCTATTTTCTATGAATAAAATAACAGAATATGACACCATTATTTGCGTCGAGCCGCGCTATTTTCTATCAGGAAAATGACAGAAGATGACACCATTATTTCCGTCGTGTCGCGCTATTTTCTTTGAAGAAAATGACAGAAGATGACACCATTATTTGCGTCGTGCCGCGCTATTTTCTATGAAGAAAATGACAGAAGATGACACAATTATTTGCGTCGTGCCGCGCTATTTTCTATGAAGAAAATGACAGAAGATGTCACCCTGATTTGCGTCGTGCCGCGCTATTTTCTTTGAAGAAAATGAAAGAAGATGACACAACTATTTGCGTCGTGCCACGCTATTTTCTTTGAAGAAAATGACAGAAGTTGACACAATTATTTGCGTCGTGCCGCGCTATTTTCTATGAAGTAAAATACAGAAGATGACACAATTATCTTACGTTTTGCCGCGCTATTTTCTTTGAAGAAAATTACAGAATATGACACCATTATTTGCGTAGTGTCGCGCATTTTCTTTTGAGAAGATTACAGAAGATGACACCATTATTTGCGTTTTGCCGCGCTTTTTTCTATGAACTGCACTTCATAAGATGACACCATTATTTGCGTCGTGCCGCGCTATTTTCTATGAATAACACTTCCGAAGATGACACCATTATTTGCGTTTTGCCGCGCTATTTTCTATGAATAACACTTCAGAAGATGACACCATTATTTGCGTTTTGCAGCGCTATTTTCTATGAATAACACTTCAGAAGATGACATCATTAATTGCGGCTAGCCGCCGAAAATAAGAGAGAAATCACCATTGTTTGCGTCGTGCCGCCCTTTTGTTATTACGGATAATACAACAGTCGACATCGAAGTAAGTTTTGCTTAAAACAAGTTATGAAATTAGCCTTTTCTGTATGCGCATATTTCAACCATCACCAGAAATCTCTTCAAATTTATTGGCTTATCATTGAAAGTGTCTATCTTGAAAACAGCTTATCGGGTTTATCGATTAAGCGTTATCGATCTATGTATGCCAATTGAAATATATAGGAGAACAATCTTTAACTCGTCAAAAGGCAACAAAATCATTTAAGCCTTTTAACAAGGATGAGAGCTTCTTGTCAGAACAGTTAAAGGATATAATTGTCTTTGTTAATGTGCGTTTTTAAGTTTGTTGTAGATAGACAGAGATTTCATGAGTATTGGCGAATCAACGATTTCAAAGCGGATGCATCGAGATGGACCCAGATCGTCATCTTACATTCACCACAAGGAATCAACTAAAGGCCATATCCAAATGTGATAAATGGTATGTAGGCCTAGTTAATACTGTCAATATTTACTTAGACCATTATAGGCTGAGCTTGGCCAGGACATGACTTATCGACATGCAAGGCGTATAATGGCACGAAGGCTTGGGCCCTCATGCTGTTTTTGCGACTATGGGCCGGTTATACGTCCCGGTCCGTCTCAGTCGTGAATTACAATATATAATACATATCATTTTAGTAGTCTTATGCGATACGACGGTCAATACAATATTCAAGAGTTATTGATAAGAAAAAAACCTAGTAATACACACATCATGTCCGTTCAGTGATGATGTTTTAAAGATGTTTTTCCTCACTGCATAGCAATTCCTTGAAGTTTTTATCTTCACGTCATCCTTGTCCTAGTGATGATGAACGATTTGCTTACATGTCAAAGTTCAAGGCCACATTTATATTCTACACCAAACAGTACTATATATCGGTTTGACAAAGTCTCCTCAAACTGTAGGTAGGTTGATAATGGCCAGTAGATGTCCTTTTTAGGTCCTTTGCCAAAGGTCAAACAAAAAAACAAAAATACTTGTCCAATCATATCTAGAGGCTTTATTTAGTGTCCTTTAACGTTGATGACACATCGATTTTCAGCTCAACAGGTCAAAGGTCAAGGTCACGGTGACCTTAACCAAGTCGGCTAATTTGCTGTCGTCAGGGAGTATAAAAGTTTTAAAAACATCTCATGGAAATGCTTCATTTACATTTCAGGTATTAAGACGTCTTTGACATGTAAAATGGGAAGATCTGCTCATATAATGGATTATAGCAAATTACGAATCAGGTAAATACAAATGTATACACGTTCATGACATGGACAATGTGAATTATAGCAGCTTGCCAACCATCTGTTTAACTAGACTTTTTGAATAAAAGGGAAGCTTTCCCACTAGCCTTGGTATCGGAGTCGGCATTGGCGTTATACATTGGTTATACTTTTCAGTTTCATCCTAAAACAATTAGTTGTTGCTTTGAAAATTATTTACCGTTATTACTTCCATTAACAAACAAGAGAGCATAAATCTATGGTTTTGTCAGAATTATTATCCAAAAGATCCAAACCGCATCCCCAATTCCAGTGCAAATGTAGATTCAATTATCAGCAGACAAAGAGGGACAGTTGTGTATATATTCGACATCTAATAAACCCATCTAGCTTAAGAGTGCACATTATGATCACGGATGTCCAGGCTAATCTATACAGCAAAGCCAGAATTCTTCGACGCCAGGAGGGTGTGAGTAAGTTATAACAAATATGCCATTCTCTGCGTTATCAGTAGTACTGGGCAGTTTATAAATTAACTCTATTGCATTGTTAAATGCCATTTGAATGTGAATTTTTAATTTTTGATAATTATCAGTCAGTTTGTCTGTTGTTTTTTCAGGACATCTGGATAGATGGATTTCACGAGTTTTCCGTCTTTATTGAAAACCTGAAGTGTGATACAGGCTTTGAGTGATAATAGTCATCTAATTGTTCTGATGTTGATTGACTTGTAATGAAGATTAGAATTGTCGTCTGCTGACTGCATAAAGCTTGTTGAATTACGAAAGGGTTTGTAATACGTAGCGAAACCTTAAGAGTGACCAAAGGTGAAAATCAGTATACCAAGAATTGTTATTGTCTCCTTTTTTATAGAGGCTTTTTTATTGCTAGTTTGTTTCTGAAAAAATGACGTTAGTTTGATGATTAAAATTTTTCGCAATATTAATCTTGCTAAATTTAGTATTAGAAATTCAGTATGTTTTTCAGAATAGATATCAATTTTTCCAACTTTTCTAATGTATTATGTCATACTTTAGGACGAAAAAATAGGTATTGAGATCGTTTTGTCCTCGCTTGAATAAATGTCTATCATTACCACACCCACTTTACTAAAATTCTTTTTTTCGTCAACTTTTGATAAATGAGTTTTTCTTGATAAATGAATAACAAGGTTTTTGAGATATTTTGCCAATTTAATTATGAAATTTTTTAAAATTTCTTTGCCCTAAAATATTGTTATTGTGCCTATGTTTGTCACTGGATAATTGTTTTTCCCCTTAATTTAATAATAATCTTTGAATTATTGAAAATGTGAATTTCCGGAAATGCAAAAATTCAAAACCTCAACTGTTACAGTGGACACCCTGATTTGAGGGTAAACTAAAACAGTTTTGACTACTATTAAATTTTTTGAGGTAGTTAGGTAGTAAAAATAACAAATATCACTTTATGCCAAACTCTTCACTACAGCATTTCAGTTTGCATTAAAATTCAATCACACAATATATACTGGTTAAAAACGTTTCATGTTCTAGAGTTAAAGTTTTAAATATATGAAGTTTGTGATTTATGTTCCAGGTTTTAATGTTAAAGGCCGATGATCACTTTTATTGTTTAAATAATCGGAAGAGATGCCTTTTCTGCAAAATTTATTGTTTTTTGTACAACAAATTCATGACTACTTTTTAATTCAAAAGGGCATGTTATAAATATAGTTCAGTATTTCTTCAATGATGTTGCAAAAATAAGAAACGCTTTCTGACATATTATTTCGTGAAGAAACGACACTTATACGGTAGAAAGGCATACTTCAACTTTGTTTTCAAATAAAAATGCTTTAAAGTATTACATTGATTAGTTTATCTATAAATATTTTCATCTGTGAGAGTATATTCTGGGTGATCATGATGCTATAGATATATAATGTAATTTTATTGTAACATCATGCGAGTCATGTTCCAGATATGGCTAATCTCTTATCAATACAGTCAAACTTCTGAACAAAGACCGCTGACCGGAAGAAACTAAAGCGGTTCTTGTTGACAGGTTGTCTTAATTCACAATGTTTTGTCCCTGTTGGTGCTTATTCACTTGGTGGTCTTTAACTGTATGTTTGACTGTACCGTTGTATCTATTTTGCTCCACATGTAGATATCAACTTCAGTATTTCCAAAGTCACGTATAAGACCTGGATGTTATCTTTATACATTAAGTTTCATATTTCAGATCTTGGTATTTATTCCTTTTACATTTTTGTAATTGCACATTCAGGAGATTTGGATGTTAACTTTACTATTTTGATTAATTTTAAAACTCAGATCTCAATGTAAACTATATCAACTTTTCGTGTTATTTAAATGCTTACTTTTTTACTTCGAAATAGTACTTGCAATGCAAAATGTAAGGCTTTGTTCTTAAACTGTTGTTCCTGTTTCTCCCAGTTGCATTGTCCGTCTGGATCAATGTTGCTTACTCAGCAGATTTTAGGCTAGGCAGTTTAAAATAGAGTTTGAATTTATATGTTGATAATATCAATAACCATAACACTCACGATAGTAATAACAATAATAATGATAATAATAATAATATTAATTATAATTTATACTGTAAACCATGTAATGATTTTCACTTTATACGGCAAACCAGTTTTTCCAGCGCATATAAGAATGTGCAAATTAGTTTTCATTACTTCAGCATACGATTTGTACATTGTACATGTAGTTTGTAAATATGATGACAAGAAATTGATAAAACACATTCATTGACGTGAAAATTGATTGGTTTACAGTAACTATTCATTCTGTATTTTAACTGTGTTGGCTACACCCTGTTGAGTATGCGAAATTGTTTCCGAGTGACCGTGCAACTATGGGATGATAGCATGTATGAGAGAAACGGGAGCGACAATAAAGGAACATGCAATACACTTTAAAATGACAATTAGTACAGTCATGTAGTAATGACTTGAAGATATCGTCATTATTCTTGAATAATTGAAGATACATAGACACAACTTATTAAGTCAAACCGGTGCGAACGACCACCACCAAAAAGTAAGGCTTTGTACTATTCAATCACGTAACATGCAGTAAATTAGAAAGTACAAATCAAATTAATTTTGTTGTTTTTTTGATGTGGTAATGGAATACTCGAGATCAGAAATGTATTGAATATGCAAGAATTTATATGTATGTATAAGACGTAGAGATAAGGTGAATGTCCCTTGATCACTTTGGATATTCCAATTACTGTAGCACTTATTCCCAAGAAATTTCTCTTACTGACATTATAAAGAGTTATTTGTACGAAAAGCATCTCAAACCTTGTATTTTGAATAGAAAGAACTTGCAAAATAAAGCAATAATGTTACCATATAAATAAGACACGCTTTCTGTCAATACTTTTCGTAAATACCTTCCTATCGTTGTTCTATCAGTAAGTTTATTGTTCTCTGAATATAGTCAAAGTGATCATGGAACTTCAGAATTATTTAGTTTGCAGGAGCAGGGAATGTACCCAGTTATGTTAGGAGTATTTGATAAAATATATGTTTTCAAATAGTGACATAAGTAAAGCTTGATTGATTGATTATTTTATGAGAAGGCGAACTTGACTGAGGATATACAGAACTCTTGTACTTATTTAGATGGGTAAGCATTTTATCTTTGTAAAAAAACACCTTTTACCTCATAACTATGATATCACCAAAATGGCTGTCAGTCAACGCGCACACGATCTAATCCTTTGCAACCAAGTGCGAATTAGTGTTTTCCTTTATTGTTTTTTTTTTGCAATAGTTTGTCAATGATCTCTTCAATACCGTCTTAACAATGAGTAATTCTTGTTGTTGTTGTTTTTTGACCATTTGAAATACTTCGGATTTTATAGTTGTGCACATTTTGTACCGTTGCGCGTTGGTAGAGCGTCCGCTTTAAGTTCAAGACAAACTGGCTTCTATCCCCTTGGGAGCCATTTTTTATAGTATTTCAATTGAAATACATGAAAATTGCTGTCATTTTGCAAAATATGAACACTGTGTCTTTATACTTCTTAATTATGCTATGCAATTACTCGAAGTTACAAAAGTTGACCTTGGTCATTTTTATAAGTTGAATATGGTAAAATAGTTTGAAATTTCCTTGTATTGCATTTCATAAACTACTTATAAAAATTCTCAGACAAAATTAGGTAAATTGAATTCCCTATTGTTTTGCATTATTGTATATTTTTGTTACCCGTGTTAAAGTCGTAGACTTTTTATACTTGTTTGGTAACTCAACATTGACTGTAATATTTTCTGGAACCTAGAACAAGAAAAAAAATAAGATGTTAACTTAGTTAACTTTAGCTACTTTAGTGGAACAGTGCTGTCTTATTGTTGGTCAAGTTGTTTTGTTACTATTCAATAGAATGTTAACACAGAATAGGACTAAGCAGTAAGGTGAAACGTGGTCAGTTCTAGCAAGCACACCCTCGTGTCTATATACATGTATTTAAGCTTTTCGCAATAGTTTTCCGTCATCTTAATTTAGCCCATGTAAGTATTTTGATGTACATGTACTTACCAGTTTGGGTACGTATTCTGGGAACACCTGCGGCGGGCCGGCGGTCAGCTGGCCGCTCCACACTTTGTCCGCTCTCTAAGTCATACAGTTTTCATTTGATCTTCACCAAACTTGGTGAAAATGTTTGTGGGCATCATGTCTCATCCAAGTTCTATAACCAGCCAAATCGACTTAGGCACTTTTAGATTATGGCTTTTGATTTATGCAAAATAGGCCAAATTGGCCTTGTCCGCTCTCTCAAACAGTTATCATTCGATCTTCATCAAACGTGGTGAAAAGATTTGTGTGCATAATATCTAGGCCAAGTTGGATAAACAGCTAAATCGCCGTATGCATGTTTGGATTATGGCCTTTGATTTATGGAAAATTGGCAAAATTAGTCTTGCCCGCTCTCTAAGTCAAGCAGTTTTCATCCGATCTTCACCAAACTTTGTTAACTTATTTGTGGGCATTATGTGTATGCCAAGATCGATAACCAGCAAAATCAACTAAGGCACTTTTGGATTATGACCCTTGAATTATCAAATATGATGAAATTAGCCTTCTTAGCTCTTTAGTTCAAACAGGTGAATTAGCCTTGTCCGCTGTATATATTATACATATTACAAAACCAATGAACTGCCAGATACTGAGTTATGCCTCCTCAAGAGCGTATTTTGTGACAGTTTGTCACCCTTGTTTTGTTTTTGTCTTGTAATTTTTCTCGTTTCATTTAAACACATAAATGTTTAAAATAAAGTTTATAGGTACTATATTGGCAATAGGGTTTAAACGTTAAACATTATAGTCAATATTTTGCCAAACATTGTTTTGTAATGTATTGTAAATTAAAAAAAAAAAACAAGTGCACACAGCTAGTGCGAAGTTCCACATGGACGCCACTGAGGAGAGCGATGAGCTTTAGTGGAATCTATCTTTTCAGAGTAACTCTGTTTTTTACTTGTCGTCGCGTTCTTTCGACGAGGTGGTCAAAAGTATTAGCTTGATCGAAGTTGTTTTGTATGTATGTAAGTATTTGTTGAATTATTGAAGGTACTTATAGTTAGATTGTAATCTATTGTGCACTACCAGTATTGAGATGTTATTGTTACACTGTTTGCTGTATCCGACTGCACTTGTAATAAATCAATAGCCAGAAATAAACAATCTTTGTTATTGTGTTTAGCAGAAAGGTCATATGATTAGGATATAGGTCAAGGACAGTTGTGTAGGTTCGTGCTCGGCGAAACTTTAAGTGTAAAGCAGACTTTACGGAAATCATCTGACAGCAGTAATACTATAATGGTTAATTAATCAATGGCAAAGGTTTTTTGGCTTGATATTTACAAGACTTACTTTTTTATAGGAATCACGCAGATTGTCCCGTCCGTTTGTCCGTCCCGTACAATCCCATCCTATCTTTTACAAAGTCAAGTGTTAACAAGAAAATACATGTCACGTTTATACCAAACTTGCTACTGCTCTGCAGCATCCTTGCATTGTCCCCTTAAAATCAGGAAATGGTTCATGTCCAGTGCAAATCTTTTTATATGCCCCTAAACATTAACATATGAAACTCGCACCGTCCGTCTGTCAGAGCGGTAACTTTGCCTTGCGAAAAGAGATTTTCAAATCATATGGCACAAATGTTCAGCACATAAAGACGACGGGCCGCGTGCCTACCACGGAACTCAAGGTCATGGAATTCCATTGAAGGCTTTTAAAATGAATTTGAACAAATGATCAGCACATGGAAATAAAGTGTCATGCGCAAATACCGGGTCCACGCCTTTAAGGTCAAAGTCATAGACTGTGACTTCCGCATAACACCATTAAAAAAATATCAAGCGATACAAATCGTAGTGATTTAGGACAGAACAGAGGTGTCTCAATTTTCAAGCATTTTCGAAAACTCAAGGGAGACAACTCGTACCTAATAAAGAGAAAGTGAAACAGAGTTTCCCCCCTTTATTCTTCTAACTCAAAAGATCGAGGGAAAATAAATAAAAAAACAGAATTCCCTTCACGTCATTTGCGAAGAAACCAAGGATGTAAACTAGGCTATTTCATAGCAACTACTGGCGGGAATTTTACATGGTTAAGCACCAAGAGGAGCTGTACATATTTACAGCATGTTTCAGTTCGATTATAAGTCCATAACTGGTTAAATGACCGGTTTCCGGATTATAAGTTTGAGATGTTCCGTCCGTCCGTCTGCAATTCCGTTTCCGGTATTTATGTCCAAAGAAGTGTCAGGCACAAGAACCAGCCACCTACTCCAAAAGACAATGTCACACAAGGTCAGGCTTAGGCGTCAAACACTACTACATGTACATGTAATTTCGAACACTACTACATGCAATATCGTTTCCGATCTGTTTCTTCCGCATGCAAGGACCGATTTTGATAAAGCTCCACACAATTGTTACCCATACCCAAAGTGTTTGTCGTACACAAAAACCAGTCACCTATACCCAAGGTCAAACGTAGGGCTCAAACGTTACTTAA
This sequence comes from Saxidomus purpurata, assembly GCA_022818135.1. Classification (NCBI taxonomy): domain Eukaryota; kingdom Metazoa; phylum Mollusca; class Bivalvia; order Venerida; family Veneridae; genus Saxidomus; species Saxidomus purpurata. The sequence continues at coordinate 50,127,183 of JAFMSR010000010.1, forward strand.
TGCAAATTAAGTCCGCATGCATGGACCGACTTTGTTATAACTTCACATCATGGTTCCCAATTGATGAGGATGTGTTATGCATAACACCCAGTCATCTACACCAAAGTCACAGTCACACTTAAAACCCAAACTCTTTCACATTGTACGATATAACGAAATAATCTCAACTCAGGCAAATTGTACACCATGCAATATATATCAGAATATAATATAAGTTGCTTGTTGTAATGAAAATGCATATGCTGGTCGACGGAGTAAGGCCTGAGGGTCTTTGTAGTCTTTGAGGACAGTCTTTCAAACTGTGTCCTTCCGTCTGTCCGTCCGTCCGTCCGTTCATCTGCTTGTTACGTTGTTCCTTCCGGGGCCATACTTTTAATATTTCATTGAAACTTGTCAGGATTGTCTATTGTGGTAGGGAAATGCTACTTGCCGAATACCACTACACTTCATCTTTTTCCAACAAAGCTATTGCCCTTTGTTATTTAACAATATCCATTTTATGTAGGCAATTTTCCGTCCAGAGCAATATCTTGGTACATGTTGGTGAGATTTCCTTGAAACTTGGTGTGAATATATGTACGGTTAGGCAAATGCCGTCATAATCCACACAAATTTAGCAGATTTATGACCATTTGTTACTTCAAAAAATCAAGTAAGATGTAATTGTTATGTACAGGAAGGTTACAGAGAAGTAAAACTGCTGGCAGTTATAACAATTGAAACATTGAAACATTCCTGGCAGTCAGATAAGATTTCCTTCAAACTCATGTGGCGCGCACGTCACAAGGAGACGCTGAGTCATGGCGAAATCAAGGAAAACAACCTCAAATAAATATTACGATTTTGACATTTGGACCAAGGTACAGGGGTTGTACCTAGGTCTTCGCTTTTGATTAGACTTGGTTTTAGAAAAGTCAAATCCCATTTTCAAACCGATTTAAGGCCGTCTTGATCCTTTTTATATTCATAAAAAATATAAACATGTCTTATAGTCGTTTATTGATACAAGTAACATACGCAAAACCAATTATGGTAGTATTTGCAATGAAAGTACACAATAAATAGCTATTTTTGTGTCACGGGGTGAGAACAATGATAGGAACTTTAACATGGTACCCTTCGCTTATAAGTCAAATGCTCTACGAACTGGGCTATCCGACCGCCTACACAACTTCTATTGATAATCAAGTCTGTAACCGTGGCATTCTTCCCCACCAAAATACGTCTTTCAATTGCATTATAGAATATAATTGAGTAATAGGCGTCGGGTGTTGATATGAGGGTAAACATATTAAACCTCTGCCCTATATAAACCATTTCAAGTTTTACCGCATAATCTGTTAACTTTCATTTTGCTTAATTTCTAAAATTACATTCTATTTTGTATTAATCTTTTGAGACATTGAAAAACTATATCTATATTATAATGTTTGTGCCACCCGGCACTTCTCGACCTGAATCCCCTCCCGACACGTAAACCACTTAAAGTTATTAGGTTTTCATTCCTAATAGGAATATCCTAATGCCTCGACATTCGCCAAAACGCACCATGCGCCCTTCCGTAGGCCTGAATCATTTTTCTAACAATAAACAAGATCAATATATTTCAAGACGCTTTATTTTGTTTAAATACAGTGCGACAATAATTAAGAAATGAAACATAGGTACATGTCTTCCTCGGTGAAAAAGGTTCGCAGCTTATAAATTGTAACTCGCATAATCTACAATATATTGTTCAGTTACGCCCTTTATAATCGTGTATAAGAATAAGTTTCGATACAGAAAAAAACTCAACTACTGCCAACTTCATGTTTTTGCTACTGCTACTGCCAGCTACTGATAATGCCAACTTCATGTTTTTGTTACTGCTACTGCCAGCTACCGCTACTGCTAACTTAATGGTTTTGCTACTGCTACTCTCAACTACTGCTACTGCCAACTTCACGCTTTTTCTACTGCTACTGCCAAATACTGCTACTGCCAACTTCACGTTCTTGCTACTGCTACTGATAACTTCTGCTGCTGCGAACTTCACGCTTTTGCTACTGCCAGCTACTGTTACTGCCAACTTCACGTTTTTGCTACTGCTATTGCCAATTTAATATTTTTGCTACTGCTACTGCTAACTGATGCTTCTGCAAACTACAGATAAAAAACAAAAACTACTGCCAACAATGTCCTTGCTACTGCTACTGCAGCTACTGCTACTGCCAACTTCACGTTTTTGCTACTGATACTGCCGGCTACCGCTGCTGCCAACTTTACGATTTTGCTACTACGTACTACTGCTGCTGCCAGCTACTGCTTCTGCCAACTTCACATTTTTGCTACTGCTACTGTTGCCAACTACATGTTTTTGCTACTGCTACTGACAACTACTGTCACTGCCAACTTCACGTTTTGCTATTGCTACTGCAAACTACTGCTACTGCAAACTTGACGTTTTTGTTACTGCCAGCTACTGCTACTGCCAACTTCACGGTTTTGCTACTGCTACTGCTAACTACTGCTAGTGCCAACTTCACATAAACATAATATTATGATAGACTTTCTTTTATTGAAACCAGTTTGTTAATTGTACAAAGTTGCGTCCACTTTTCTATGTATTTCATATAAAACCATTTCTAGCATTTTGTAAAAAAGTCAAATAAATTCATTTCAGATGATATCATTATCAAAACAATAAATATCAAAAGCTTATTTTCTGCTCTAAAAAATAGACTTCTGTCTTAAATTTTAAAAGCTCACTGCATAATTTAAAAATAATAATTGTAAATTTAAAGTCAATAGCCCTATATGTCCATTATAGTAAATTTTGTCATAACATTATTCAATTTCAAATTAAATGATAAATATGTCAGAACTACAGGTAAACTTTGATTTGTGGAAATAAGTACAGTAGGGTCTATCTCCCAAAAGCATCAAACAGCAATGCATATTAATTTTAAAGATAAAAAATAGTATACCTATTTTAAAAATGTGTATGAAAAAGTTTTAAAACAAGACATCTACACTGTGAACATTATATTTTATAGCTTGAGAAAATGATTATAGATATCTAAGTATAACTTTATGTTGTCAAGACATCTGTACGAGTTTTAGGTGCAAACCCATTTAAGTATTTATAAGGGTCCAAATTAGATTTACCTATTACATTGTAACGTATATAATGATGCTCAAAGTTTTCAGTTTAACTATATATAGATACACTAAGTCAAGCACTATGTTGTGTTAATTCTTCTAAAGCTCAAAAATAGTTTTACATATTAACTTATGACAGAGTGTGTATATATATGTATGACTACAATAAATCAAACTTTACATTATGTAATATGATATTCTATGGTATAAAACATATACACATTTAAAGATAACTCTTTGTTGTCAAAACATATGCACCAGTATGAGGTTAAAACATTTTACAATTAATCACAGTTGACTTTCGTTGTATACTTTTGAAGCTCAAAAATAATTTTTCATATAAAGTGTATAAAAAGTTTTTCAATGTATATTATTAATTATATAGATATTTGACGCGGTATAGGGCCTCGTATAGTCTGTTTGAATTGATATAACCCGACCCTTCAATAATATATATATAAATACATCTGTAATAAATAAATTTTAAAATGTAAGCAGTTTGACAGATAGTATTTCTCCTCATTTTCTTTTTAATATGGGTTTTAGATAGATTTTTCCATACAATAAGGTCACTCCTGTCTATTATGTATCAATCTACACTTTACCATCTCAATGGTATTATTGGCACATTGATTGATAATAATCAAGTCAATACTTTGATTTGACTTTTAAAAAGGATGTGATTTTCTTACTTCCATATTTATTATCTATGGACATACGTAAACTGGCATTCCTGTACATGAACACTATACAATAGATCTATGTACTTTTTCAACTTCTCCATTTATGATAAATAAGAAACCGACCAGCCAAGTTAAATAGAACCATTTTAGGGAAGACACGGAGCTAGAAATAGTTTTTCTATATTAGCACCAGTGACCTTTACACCGACCACAAAAAGGTACTAATAATCATAATCGGTAGGACTCCACGCAAAGAAACAAGTGCTAAGTTTCATAACCATTGATAAATTCAATGTGGAACCTTAAACATACACATATATTACATTATAGAATAGTCCGAAACCGCTGTGAAAAGAGATGTACTTGAATACTTGTAAGTATACAAGTATCTTCTACGGAATCAGAGGACAGATAGATATATTTTATTTAGGTAAAAGTGTACAAACAATACATGGCAACGATATGATGTATGAAAGCCATATAACAACAATGATATGATGATTTTAACGATACATACATATAAATAGAATATGGAATGCACACCAATACCAAGGATAACACAAAAAAGAGGAAGGTGTTTTTCTCTTATTTCTATTGTGGTCCTTGATCTTGGTGACATGCCATAGAAAGTCATGTATCTAATAAATTTTGTATTTTAAATCCATCAATATTAAATTGGTTCACACTACACTTAACAGGTTTAGAAACGCAAGTATTTCCCCTGTTGAACATTTTTATTTGAATGACGCTATTGTTTTTATTTCTATTTAAGTCATTTTTTGCGATGAATTATTGAAACTTTTACAATAATTCAATTTTATATTGTTTTTGTTGTGTATGAAATTTGAATAAATTTGAAACACGATAACACTATCAAAATTAATATTTTGCCACTTTTGCGTTTCTAAACCTGTTGAGTGTATTAATTGGTATCACATATCACAGTTACACATGAACTTATAGCATACAAATTCTGTCTTACAAAGAAATCTACTGAAATATATTACAATAACCATCATCCTAAATTGCACGAAGTAAACAAACATTAATTTTATGACACAAATTAATTGAAAATGACATATTATATATCTATCTAGCTGAATACTATTCATATGCTGTTGAAATACTAGAAATAAGCTGAATACTAAATCTGTGTAAAAGTACTCTAAACTAAACAATAAATGGGGTACTAGAATTATAAATTGAAGACAAATCTAACTACATGTATATGGAAATCAGTTTCACATATAGGGTATAATCGT
>JAFMSR010000010.1:50139853-50217260 GCA_022818135.1 Saxidomus purpurata
AAAAATATTACACTGCTTTTATTCGCGTTTATTCCAAAAACAATAACCATAAAATTATGTCAAATATGTCAAACATTTTACAGCAAATACATAATTAGTGGTTGCATCATTAGATTATGAGACAAATTATTCAAATATAATCTACAAGATACTACTGTAATTTTATATGTCCGCCTCCGTTGTCGAGTGGTTAGAGTCACTGTAACCTCTCATACATCGAGGGTCATGGGTTCGAGCCCTGCTACCGACCATGTCTCTTTATGTGAGAATGTTTGCAGTTTCTTAAGGAAGATAGGAGCCTAGTACTGTTTGTACTACAGCCCAAAAGCAAACATATTATTTCAATACAATTATAAATAGTGAAATAAAAATATTTACTGATTTTGAGTTCGACAACGTTAGACACCGAGGTTCGGCAGTTGACTCTGTACACACCATTGTCACTGAATTTACTTTTATATATAAAAAGTGCTGTCCTATCCGATGCTATCTCAATGAATTTGCTTTCGTTTAACTGCTTGAACACTGAGCCGACCTTCTTTTCCCATACTATATCTCTGCCAGGTTCAGGTTGTATTGAAGACCGCAGCCGTGCCGTTTCTCCCTCTTTCAGGTTGTTTATAACAATTGTAAGACTAATACTACCACAACCTGGCTGACTATCTAAAATAAAATATTGTTTAGATAAATAACAGTTATTGAGGCTTGAATGAAGCGTTGCCCTTAGTTTTACCGTATTATTCAAATCACAAAAAGTGCATACACGACTCGCTGAATGTGGTTGATCTATTGGGAAGAAACAATGTGTACGAGACAGGTCTTTATGGCTTCCGAATGAGTTGGATATAAAGGTACAACATAAAGCTGTCCCATTTTTAGTGTACTGTAGCAATATAGATTGACTTCCGTAAGTGAATTTTCGAAAAAGAATGTGAAAACACAATGGGCATATCTAGTAAATGCATTTAAAACAACCATACAAATTAAAGGCACTTCTTTTGAAACCAAGACTTCAGACTTATTTCTATGTAACTGCACTTGAAAGTCAAAAGATTTCACGGTGCATTTCCGAAACACACAGACCCTTCGTGGTTTTCGAGGATTGAAAAAATATATTCAATCTATTCTAACGTCTGTTTTTTACATATAACATTCGGCTAAATTTTATAAAAAATAAAGTTTCACAGCAGTTCTCTATTCCAACCAAAATGATTTTAAACATACTAAACAAAAGTAAGTGTCTACTAACCAGTTGTTGAAGGTGAGGTCATGACTTTCAACTTAGCTGGAGGGCTCCATTTTCGTTCACAGAAAACCCTGTATGTCCCAATATCAGCTAATTCAACATCTGCGATTCTAAGCACAAACTGATCTCCGTATTGTGCTTCAGTATATTTTGTTGTACTGGGAGTGTTTTTAATGTCATAAATAAGTATCGGGCTTTTATTTTGGTCCATTTTATACCAATTCCGAGAAGTCAGTATACTTATAGGCTTAAAGACGAGTCTAGCAGTGCCACCCATAGTCATGCTGGTTTGTTCGAAGCTCAGATCGCCGCACGTGACTGAAGCAAAATTTAATCAAACGAGTTAAAACAATTTCTAGACATGGCAGATATGACTTTATATAACATCTTGTCACAAAACACACTTGCGTGGCAATCGTAATTCATATTTGCTATTGTCCAGTAAGATTATGAGGATATTCAGTGGTGATATCAAAGAATATCGAGACCAACACATGCATTTGTAGTCAGTCAGATTCTATAAAGAACACGCATGCTTTATAATTCAAACAAAAGTTTTAATATTCATAGCATAAGCTACATAAAAGTGACAGTAGTGAACTGTGATTATAAGAATGTCCACTTGTGTCCATTTGGGCGGTTGCTTTTTTGTTTTCTGTAACACTTTAGTCGTTGATACAACACTAAAGTTGTAACGCGAAATCACAACATAGAAAGGAAAAAAAAACATGGAAACGCGACAAAGAGAAAATCTCATTTATTATGCGACAGTCTGAATGTCGAAGTTGAAGATAAAAAGAGACGAAAGTCTTAAACGCGACAAAATAAGTGCATTTTTGTGCTGTTCGTTTTCGTGTTAACTTGTTCAGTTGTCTAAATTATATTTGTCCCTAGGTCGAGAAATTCATTTATAGTCCGACGATGAAGGCCATGTCAAAACATTTGTTTTAACTCTACCATTACCGCACTAAATTGTCCATTTTGTGTAGTTTGGAGGGTAGTAAGGGTATTTATTGCAAATGTAATGACCGAAAATCAACAAGTGCAGATCATGATCAAACTTCATTGGAGTGCATGCTGGTTATTTATCTACAGAGGTTGCAAAGGTGGACTAACTTGCAACCACCAAGATGAACAATTAAAAATATTTTTGATATGCTTACTACCTCCTGAAGATTATGCGCTGACTTTTAGATTAGCATGGTCACTACACCCTGATCCACAATACACAGTATACGGCCCCGCGTCAGCTCAACATTCCTGATTGTCAGTGTGAACAGAGTTCCTTGATTTGTTTCAGAATATTTTCGTGTATATGTATGCATACTGTCGCCATATATCGGCTCCCTTTGACCTGACTTATACCATTTCAGAGAAGCTTGAAAATTATATCCTTCATAGGCGAGCCTAGCAGACCCACCCACAGAAACACTGTCTTCTTCAAAGGAAAGTTTGTCGCAAATGCCTAGGGCGTTTTGCCTGGTTATCGAATTTGACTTAGACATTACTACAAACGTGTTCAGCAAGTTTGGTGAAGGTCGGACGTAGAGAGCGGACAAGGTTAATTCAGCCAATTTTGGATAATTCAAGAGCAATAATGCAAAGGCGCCTTAAGCAATATGGCTGATTATCGAACTTAGCCTAGACATAATGCCTAGAGATATTTTCACCAAGTTTAGCGAAGATCAATAGAGAGTGGACAAGGCTTATTTGGATAATTCAAGGGCCATAATCCAAAAGTGCCTTGGTCGATTTGTCTAACGCCTCTGTCAATATTACCCTCTTCTGGTTAATATCATATCATATGCATTACCCCACGAATCCATAATTATATAGCATACATACCAGTCCTGTTCATATTTTCATCATTAAATTAAGAATACTTTATTTAATTAATATGTTACTAAACACAGCATTATAACCGACCTGATAATTGCCCGTTATCGACATTTGCCATAAATGATAACTACCTCTTAGCGATATATGATATAAATTGTATTAACCTGTCGCAAATCTTTCACATAACTGACAACTGTTTGTCACCGATCTTTGGCAAAGACACTTACTGCCTGTCACCGATTTTTGACATAACAGATAACTGCATGTCACCGATCTTTGGCATAAATGACAACTGCCTGTCACCGATCTTTGGCATAAATGATAACTGCCTGTCGCCGATCTTTGACATACATGATACCTGCTTTTCGCAAATCTTTGACATAACTGATCACGCCTGTCATCGATCTTTGGCATAAATGATGACTGCCTGTCACCGGTCTTTGACATAAATGATAATTGCATGTCACTGATCTCTTGCATAAATGACAACTGCCTGCTCGCTCTCAGATTTTGGTAAAAAAAATTCTTCAAACTGTATGTAAATAACGTATTTTAGAACATATAGTCATATAAAAAGACTCCAGCATAAATTCCTGTCACGTATATCTTTAAATTTCAAATAATACGCTACCAAATTCAAAAGTGTTACAAACGCTTTTGAAATCCCAATATATACATATAGTGTAGCGGTGCCGTGTAATCGACATTTTCAATCGATTTCTGCAAATTCCTACCTAGATTTTTAAAAATAACACTGCTGTGTAAATCACTCAATGGAGCCAAGTTATTACATAGGTAAATGACCACTATTTTTATGCCGACGCGACACGTGCTCGATCACCGGTTTAACAGGCAATATTGCACTGCCTTGCGTTATTTTTGGAGAGGTGAAATACTACGTACTATCTTAGTCTCAAATCTGCAAAAAGTACAGATAAACAACCCTTTTAAGCAGAATTAGTTAATATTATATAACATACCTCAAGTGACGTCTTCTTTTTTCTTGGTGTCTCGGTAGGGTGCATAGACGCTTATTACGAAGTGCAATAGTAACTTAAAATAATAATTATAACTTTAATCTGAGTTTATGAATTCACAAAAGTCAACTGCTAACAACTTTTAAACAACAGTTTAACATATTTACAAGCATTGGGTATGTTTATTGATTTCACTCTTTTTTAATCAGACTTTTAGTCTTTTCAAAGTTATCAGGTGAGTGAATTGGTTGGTTCCTTTTAGACATTTTAATTGCTGAAAGGACAAAAACTGATTTATAATATGACAAATTTTGAATTATGTTCCTTTCAAGCTCATGTAAAAATAAACACGAAAAGAGCATTGCTCACTTGAATGTGCAGATTTAGTTGTTTAAAACCTAAAACCTAATATTTATTTTGAAACTGCCTTCACCGATTTTTTAAGCAGGTTTTTTCAAAAAACCTACTTATTAGAATGGCGATGTCGTATGTCGGGCGGGTGGGCGGGCGTCAAACATTGGTTTCCGTTGGATAACTTTGGTTAGGAGTGACCAATTGCAATGAAACTTGATGTGTACGTAGCTCGCGGGGAGACGTCGCTTGGGATTGTATTTGGGGTCACTAGGGTCAAGGTCAAGGTCACTGTTACTAAAAATAGAAAAACGGTTTCCGCTCAATAACTCAAGCTAGGAGTGACCAATTACAATGAAACTTGGTCTGTAGGTAGCTTGCGTGGAGACGCCGCTTGAGATTGCATTTGGGGTCACTAGGGTCAAGGTCAAGGTCACAGTTACTAAAAATAGAAAAATGGTTTCCGCTCAATAAATCAAGTTAGGAGTGACCAATTACAATGAAACTTGGTCTGTAGGTAGCTTGCGTGGAGACGCCGCTTGGGATTGCATTTGGAGTCACTAGGTTCAAGGTCAAGGTCACAGTTACTAAAAATAGAAAAATGGTTTCCGCTCAATAAATCACGTTAGGAGTGACCAATTACAATGAAACTTGGTCTGTAGGTAGCTTGCCTGGAGATACCGCTTGGGATTCCATTTGGGGTCACTAGGGTCAAGGTCAAGGTCACTGTAACTAAAAAAAGAAAAATAGTTTCCGCTCAATAACTCAAGTTAGGAGTGACTAATTGCAATCAAACTCAGTGTGTAGGTAGCTTGTGTAGAGAGGAAGCTTGGGATTGCATTAGGGGTCACTTGGTTCAAGGTCAAGGGCACTGTTACTAAAAATAGAAAAATGGTTTCCACTCAATAACTTGAGTTAGGAGTGACCAATTGTAATGAAACATGGTGTGTAGGTAGCTTGCGTTGAGAGGAAGCTTTGGGTCACTATGGTCAAGGTCACTAGGGTCAAGGTCAAGGTCACTGTTACTAAAAATAGATTTTTATTTAATTTCAGGTTTTTGATTGTTTTAAGCAAAAAAAAATTTTTTCGGGGTCAAGGTCACTAGGGTCAAGGTCAAGGTCAGTGTAACTAAAAATAGATTTTTATTTATCTTTAGTTTTTAGATTGTTTTAAGCCAAACAATTTTTTTTCGGGGTCAAGGTCACTAGGGTCAAGGTCTAGGTCAATGTAACTAAAAATAGATTTTTATTTATCTTTAGTTTTTAGATTGTTTTAAGCCAAATTTTTTTTTTCGGGTCAAGGTCACTTGGCAAAAGGTCACTGTTACTAAAAATAGATTTTTATTTAATTTTGGTCTTTTGATTGTTTTAAGCAAAAAAAATTTTTTTCGGGGTCAAGGTCACTAGGGTCAAGGTCACTGTTACTAAAAATAGATTTTTATTTAATTTTAGTTTTTTGATTGTTTTAAGCAAAAATTTTTTTTTCGGGGTCAAGGTCACTAGGGTCAAGGTCAAGGTCAGTGTTACTAAAAATATATTTTTATTTACTTTTAGTGTTTACATTGTTTTAAGCAAAAAAAAATTTTTTTCGGCGTCAAGGTCACTAGGGTCAGGGTCAAGGTCAGTGTTACTAAAAATAATTTTTTATTTATTTTTAGGTTTTAGATTGTTTTAAGCAAAAAAAATTTGTTTGGGGTCAAGTTGGCTCAAGGTCAAGGTCATTGTTACTAAAATAGATTTTTATTTATTTTTAGTATTTTGATTGTTTTAAACAAAACAATTTTTTTTTCGGGGTCAAGGTCACTAGGGTCAAGGTCAAGGTCACTGTTACTAAAACTAGATTTTTATTTATTTTTAGTTTTTAGATTGTTTTAAGCAAAACAAAATTTTTTTGGGTCAAGGTCACTTGGCTCAAGGTCAAGGCAATGTTACTAAAATAGATTTTTATTTATTTTTAGTATTTTGATTGTTTTAAGCAAAACAAAAAATTTCGCGGTCAATGTCACTAGGGTCAAGGTCAAGGCTAGGGTCAAGGTCACTGTTAGTGAAATAGATTTTTATTTATTTTTAGTTTTTAGATTGTTTTAAGCAAAAACAAATGGGGGGTCAAGGTCACTAGGGTCAAGGTCACTGTTACTAAAAATGTAAAAAAAAATTAGTTTTTAAATTGAAGCGAAAAAAAATTTGGGCCCAAGGTCACAAGGGTCAAGGTCAAGGGCACTGTAACTAAGATAGGGATGAGTCAAGATGACAGTTTTTTTTTAATTCTACAATTTCTACAGGCGCTGTTTAAACCTGCTTCGGCGGCATTACCGCGTCTTCTTGTTAAAATAATTTCTAGCATTGTTTTATTCTTAAAATACATTATCAATTGAAAATAATTTCTTACTCTATTTCTGTCTAAAATGTATCATGAAATATCTAGTAACGTATCCCTATTCAACATTTGCATGCCGGTGTAACATTAAATTTTGACCCCGTTGAAAATTGACCCCATGGGTCATTTTTCAACGGATTAATGATCAATTTTAAACTTTGAAAATTGACCCTTCCCGTTAATTAATGACCAACCCACACATAAAAAATTGACCCTCGTTGATAACTGATCAACTATCCCAATAATCTTACGCATTATCCTTATTACCAAACAGAAGAAAGATTAATATTTCTGTATTCTTTTCAGAGTTTTAAGTGATAAACATTTAGTTATACATTCAAGCGCACCACGAGCTAATAACACTTCTAATTATTTGCCAATTCATCAACAATAAATCTGATACTGGTCAGAAACAGCAGTTAAAACCCAGCTACCCTTCTTTAGATGCTTATTAACGAACTGATCAACTACATTCGGGTTATATTTCAATCTCTCATCAATTGGGGCCGTTGGTTTGAGTGACAGTACAGACCTGGTTGTTTATTATACATAATTTTATCACTTGTGTATCAGACGAAAAGGTATTTGTTTTCGTTTTTTAACGAGAGAAATTGCCTAGTGTAAGATAAGAAACTATATCAGTTTTTGGTGAGCAATTTGGCACATTTCTCTAGTTAGGTCAAACGAAACAAAAAAGACTTCTCAGAAAATGTTCAGAATTTGAAGAAATTATCCTATCGGGTACCTTTCGATAAGCATGACACTCGGTTAGGCCTAAATCCGACTTTTGTTTGTTGTCTCGTCTCATTCTGTTGTTACTGCTTTAAAACTCATAAAGAGTGCCCTTAATCGGCAAATGTCTTACGTGACTTCTGTTTCCTCGGTACAGTTTCTGAAATAAATGTTGCAATACAATCGTACCATCGGTTTATTTCACTGTGTCATGCACTTATATATCAGTCTTCTTGGTCCGTGTAATTGAGTTTGTTGATTCAGCGTCGTACCGACACAGGCAACATTCACGGGCACGTGCCTGGGTAGAAACTTTGACCTTTCGGATGGCTTGCTAACATAAGGAATTCAACGCTCTGAGTGGGGCTCGAACCTACATCGGTGAATGGCAAGTGATTCGAAGCCAGTGACCTTAATCACTAGGCCACGGAGGCCCCTTGTATTTGTGTTTGACAGTGGGAACGCGCATATACTGCAATCTTGCGCACGGCACGTATAGGAGATCACTTTATCGGAAACATCCGTCTAATGAAAGAATTATATCATTTCATTATATTCAGCATCAGAAAAAAATCTAAATTTGAATCGATTGTAATCAGGCATGTCATTTTGCGCAGTCTTAAAAAGATGACGTCTTGTTTGAAAATATCACGGACATAGATAGATAGATTGATTATTCCTGAAGATATACAGCATCGAAATTGAGAAAAAAACTCTTGGAAATATCTGTGAAAATTTAACAACAGTCCTTTAAAAATGTGGGGTGGCTCATTCTACCATAAACGCGAAAAAACATAATACTTAATTACACATATAAAAAAATCACTTCTTGGGTTTGTTTACACGACTGACCAATCAGAACGCACATACATTACCTTATTCCCAGGTACACCCTTACCTCATTCCCAGTAAGTTTTTTTTAATTGGTGGACTTAATGCGCGGGAACATCAACGTTGTCTGATGATGCTGTCATCATTTCCTTTCAAATATTTGTTTCAATTCATGCATTCTATGGCTGTAGTTTTTTTGTGTTAACCTTTTTCAACAACGCAAAGAGTAAGCTAACGAAATTATGTTAATAAACCATACAATCTTTTTTTAATAGATCTATTTGTTATGTCTATATACTTGACATTCTGTCAGTGGAAGTATAAAATATGGATGTTTCGCGCAGTGGAAGTGCGCCTGATATGGTAGGAAGTGTGCTTGATATCGATAGCACGCACACAAGCTCACACGAAAACCAAGTTGAGCTCCCGTTGCTTATATATATTTTATTTTAAATTTAGTGCAAATTTGTATATTCAATAACATATGCAATAGAAATGTTTTCAAACATGCTACCGTTCATGACAGGCTCAATCAAACCGAGCCTGCAAAATTTCCGTTTATGTCGTGTTGTGCGACCTGTGTTTTTCCACTATTGTTCTGCCAAGACATGTACCACACAATGTTTTAACCTTAGCTTTATTGAATTGCTTGAAATATAAGAACGCCTCATGACATACATGTACTGTTTTTAAACTCAAGATGCTGTTGACTGAAATAATACTTTCACAATTGTATTATGTTGAAACAGTGCTATATACATTATCAACAACAACCCAATCTCGCTCATTATTAAGATCGACATGTTTTTTTATTGCGTATACATATATAATGTTAAATGTTGACTTTATATGTTAGTTTAAATAGAAATGTTGAATATGATTAGAAACCAACATATAGTTTTAAAACACACAACTAATTTTTATTCGCCTACAAGAGTAACTGTGACGTATATATTGCGGCAATATCAAACTATCGGTGTTTTTGTTTGAAGTTTGAAACGCGGGCAAAGTATCAAACGGGAAAGATATTAATGGGTACAGGTCGATTTGTAGTAATTTATACACACTATATAAAACCATAAACGCATATGGTCATTCTAAACAGAATTATAAGAGACTATTTCTAAAAGCCATGGCTAGCTGTACATTCTTCAAATGAATTAAAACAGTAGATTATACAAGTTTGTAAAATGGCCATAATTATGAGATAAAAATACATTGTTATGGTCGGAAAAGATGCTCCCTGTGCGGAAGTCTCGATGTGCATGTCGAACTCCGACCACATCCACCCATCTGTCGGAAATCATTGTGTTAAACTTTCGTTAACAGTTCCCTGTCCAACATATAGATTATCTTGCCTACCTCGGCTAAGTTGCCAGTTTGAGCCCGGGCTGGGCCTTGTGAAATCATTTTTAAGAAGCCTGTGAGTTTCTGATGCTGCCCAGTGTTTCTCTACCAAAAACAGACGATCTCCGACGTTTAACTTAAATTTAACTAACCGTTAAAAAATGACCCCATTGTTGATCAAAATTTAACGACTGATCAGGTCTCAACGACTTTTTGATCAAAATTTAATGTTGAAATGTTGGCAGGGTCAATTCTCAACGTTGAAAAATGACTCATGGGGTCAATTTTCAACGGGGTCAAAATTTAATGTAACACCGGCCATATTTGTTTATAAGCTGTCAAAATGAGATCATTGAATTCTTATATGAGTAATGCTGCAAAGACTAGATAATTAAAGATGTTTGGACAACCACATATAATTTCTTTTATCATTTAAATCAAAATTTTATAAGGTTGTGACAAAAAGAACTCATACACTCAATTTCAATAAAGTATGTCAGCTAGTCAGTTTTTGGCTACATATTTTTATCGTCCGTAAAACGCCGCACGCGCAATCGTCGCTCTTCTTGTTAGAGATTCATTTGTGTGTTTGGTCAGTAATATAAAGAACGGAACATAAATGTTTCGATTTTATTTTATACAGAAATTGTGTGCATAAAACATTGCAAGTGATCGAGCACGTATGTACGGTCACTCTACGTCACTTTATGTAATAATATTGACAGTTTCTTATTGAGTACTAGGGAATGTGTACTGGTTCTACCCAGATGCGATGGTTAGGTAATCTACCAGCCTGTAAACCTGACCGAAATACGGTTGAAACGGGCGCTAAACTCGTACAAGAATAACAACAACAACAACAGCAACAACGATATCAAACCGAAATTTTCCTTTACCTCCGAGTCCAGGTTTAACCTCTGCTATAACAATGAATAATACTCCAAAATAAAATTTCATCTCGATTTCAAAATCACTACTAATAAATATCCAGAAAATTCGTGTGAGGCCTACATAACTATGAGGTTCACAAATGAAATAGAGAAAAGTAAATAGGTAAGAGTTGTATACTAGATCCGCCAGGAACCAATTTATGACTCATGCCTAGTGTCTAATACAGTTGTATATACCTCTTCAGAAGCAGACGACAAGTACAACGTTACGTCTGATCAGGATTCAAATAGCCTTCTGTATCACAATTTGCAGAACACCCCTTTTAAAAGAAATAGACTCGCCAAGATTGGAAGTCGGAAGATCCAATTGTAAAATTATAGGTAAAAGAACTCATAAAACCATTGTTTGTGTGCTCTCAACATACCGGAAAAGGAACAAATAAGCGAGTTCAAATACGTTATTCGTTTGTTTATATATTTATACATGAATGTATACTATTGCATCTGTTTATGAATGAATGAATGAATGAATGAATGGATGAATGGATGGATGGATGGACGGACGGACGGACGGACGGACGGACGGACGGACGGACGGATGGATGTTGTATATTTTGTTACAAATATATTCATCGCTCACAAATACTCTAACTTGGCTGGATCATGCGTATAAGTGAACTGATTTTGTCAAAAATTAATGTCCGTGGAGTTGGCTTCTTTGCGGTCTGGCCGCTGTGCGGCGTGAATTTGGCGGCCTAGCAGCATGGCCGCCTAACGGCGTGAATTTTGGCGGCCAGGTGGCCTTGCGGCGTAGCGGCATGAATTTGGCGGCCTGGCGGCCTGGCAGCAGTATTTAAGACTAAGATATGGTATATACTTATTATTGAAATATGACTTTGCAAAGAAAAAATAATTATTCAAAATAGTTTCATATAAACAAAAACACTTTCATGTTGGTAAATATCACAGCGGCATAGCGGCCTAGCTGCCTGGTGGTATAGCAGCCTAACAGCATCATTTCAAATTAAAATATGGTATATTTTGTAATGGGGGATGGTAATCAACAGAATGATCCTACAAAAGATTCAACTGTCCGGAATATGAGTAGACAAATAACATTTCATTTCTATTTCTAACCCGTCGTTTCTGATTGGTAACTTCATTTACAACTTTTAAATACCGCGTACACGATCGGAAAAGTTTAAAATGCCGCATTCTACCCTAAAAAATAACACAGAGATATTTTTTAAAAGTTCTTTTCTTTTACGTTTATAATGATTTGTAAGATATGCATTATTTTCTATATTTCAGTTTCAAGCTGTTACCATTCCGAGATCAAACAAGTACATGCATGTCAGAACTCAATAAAATATTACTTAAAAAGGGAATTCCGATATAAATCAAATTCCTTGTCTTGGCGTTTACACTAGATAACCCAAGGACTGTGTGTGCATTTAAATATTCAGTAAAACAGAACAAAGTGTTACGCGTTCACGCGTATGAATGTTTAAATGTTGACTTAAATGTCTTTATAAAAAAATTATGTAGTTTAGAAACACACGGTCGTTTTCAAATGTATTCCGGAATACTATTTTGTGGTGCCAAATTTCACACCACGTCTTTCCGAATAAAATTCCTGCGTATCCTATAATCCTATTTACGGGATTTCCCCGTTAGTCTATATTTAGGACGTAAAAACGCCGTACGGGACAGGACCGTAAAAGTAACGGCAATTTATTACAGTGTACAATCGTGCGCAAAATCCACATGCGTTTGTTTCGTTTACGATTGTACCTCCGAACATACGTGCTACAGGCGAACACACTTCATGCAGGAACGGATAGACTTGACCGGCCGTTATATATAACCTTCTTTTCATTTTATTATGAAAAAAATGTCGAGCGCACTGTCCTACTGACAGCTCTTGTGTTTGACCGTATGACGAAAACCCACGCCATGCCGTCACAAAAAGGTCGCGCACGACCAAATTCAAATGTAAATTTTCGCGAAGGAGCGGGCGCATGTATAGGAAAACAAAAATAATATCTGAAATACGCATTTTCTCTTCAAAACACTGCATTCAATGATTTCTTTCGATATTTGCATTTTTAATGCAGATTTAATACTTTACAAGAACATTTCAAAATTTGTATGACAAACTGTATCAAATGGAAAGGCCACATTATTAAGGATATGGATTCCTGTAGAAATTAAATGAGTTTGACATTTAAAAGAATAAAGGACTTAAGGTCAGAAATATCAAAATTATTGATGCCGATACAAGCAAGTGTCGGGCAAACATGACGGAAATCTGTTGGACAGACCAGACAACTAGATTTTGAACAATCAGAAGACATTGCTTTGTGTCATCCTGAATGGTACAAAAGTTAGGACTAGCACTATCTGGAAAAGGATCGCAATAGGATGTGCCCCTTGTTTAAAATATGAATTTAGGCGCTGAAAATCTCGGGTATGACTTACCTGTCCCTGAATGTGTTTGATTTAGTTCGAAATATTACTATGAACCTTCGTTTTTATCATACATGTAAAAAGATAAAACACAACATTATTTTCATAGCAGATGAGCTTGCTGCACACAACACCCTTAACCTCCCTACCCCTTCAGATTTTATTGCATTTTTGACATTTTAATTTTTATCATTTCCAAAACAATATGTAGTCTCGGGCCTACTGTGCCTTATAGAGCTACTCTCCTGAATTGT
Source organism: Saxidomus purpurata (assembly GCA_022818135.1). NCBI lineage: Eukaryota > Metazoa > Mollusca > Bivalvia > Venerida > Veneridae > Saxidomus > Saxidomus purpurata. The sequence continues at coordinate 50,153,166 of JAFMSR010000010.1, forward strand.
CCATGACTGTAGTTTCTAATGTAGAGTAGACATTTTAATCACTTAGGACCGCTAGTTGCCACATATAATCAATACAATGAAGCCTTATCGAAGAGAGATATTACTTTAAAGATTGTCAAGATTTAATCATTGTACCATTTAATAGAAAACGATAACAATAACTAGGAAAATGAAGCATATAAAGGCAAAATAATACCTAGGGGAAAATAGGAAGATTATGTAAATTTTCACAAAAAAAACAATAAACAAACAGCAAAAAAAAACAGCAAGGACAATTACTTACACTTTAGGTAAAATGACTCTGATGATTAATAAAATACAATATACATGGATAAAACGATATGGATGGGGTTGGGAGATACGTTACATAAACTTTATGGACATTCGTACAATTGAGATTTGAAGTTTACTTTACTGGTAAAGTTGCACGAGGAAAATTTAACTAGTAACAACAATAACTTTACTTTCAAGGGCAATATTATACATAATAAGGAAAATAATCTTCACTTTAAGGAAAAATCGGAGAGAAAGGGGGAGGGGGTGGGGGTCAATTACTATCTAAAATCCTTGTGTAAATTTAACCACTTGGGACAAATATTCAGCTGTAAAGGGCAAAATGTTTCCTTAAGGAGTGGAAAGAAAATCTCAACATTAAGGAAAAGAATTGACCTATGAAGACAGCTACTCTACTTTTAAGAAAAAAACGAAAGTTAAACCTAGACCTCAAACAATTAGATATGGACACCATCAAACACAGCACACGACAATAGACAGATGAATCTGCTATACATACTGTAGCTTAAATAATAACTGCACTAAGGCAAAGTTTTTGTCTGGTGAAAACGTAAAGAACATCACATACACAGTAATGAAGACATATCACAGAGCACAGTTCAAACACATAATTAAATAATGGGTTGAATTTGAATTTGAAATTACTGCCTTGCTACCTGGCAACAATCAGTGTCCACAAGACCTCAAACAATTAGATATGGACACCATCAAACACAGCACACGACAATAGACAGATGAATCTGCTATACATACTGTAGCTTAAATAATACCCCTACCCCAAGTAATATAAGATATTTTTATGTCCCCTTAGAATTTAGTTTCTTCCCAATTATAAACGGTATTTTCCCTTTTAAGTAAAGAAGTTGTCGAAATTGGTTGAATTTCTTAGCTGCATTAGAAACTATAGTTATGGTAATGATAATATCCTATTCAGGCTACTATTAACATAGCGTTTAGGAATTACATTTCCTCACAAATAAAATAGGGAACGCGAGTTTAATAACAGGTATGCAATAATCAAATGTATGATAAACTTACATGATACGAACTATAGTTAACCAAACAAACATATTAAACATACACTTTTTGGTTAGTTTGACCCCCTACATTTGTTCTTTAATATGACATCGACCTTAGCCTTTTCCTGCTGATTTGAGCCTCCTTATTGGGTGTTATTATATATATATTCCTTTAAACCAGATTGTTCATACAAATAAGTATTTTATAGTCATTAAACTAAAAATTCATCAAAAATGGTTGTGAATAAAGCAGCTATCTCGGAAGCTATTTTGAAATTCTCCGTGGTAACTGACTATATTTTGGTAAAGTATTGCATTATAAAAGGATATGTATACAAAGAAATAGATGTACTTATTCTTATTATGGACTTCTTCTATCTTAAAATTTTAGATTAACAGAAGAGATTACATGAAGTAATCGGTAATGACTTTGCATGATTACAATGTGATATATTTTAAGTAATGTCTTAGTTTATACTAATTTGTTTTAGCTCGATTGTGAAGCAAGCTTGTAGCTTATTGAGTCACTTTCGAGTCCGCTTCCTGGAAAAACCAGTACTAGTGTCATATGAGGAGGTACGGTCGTGATCGCAGTGGGGCTTGAATCCGCAACATCCGGGATGAGCGACAGACAACTTAACCTCTACATCACAGCTCCCCCTAGGTAGTAATGACTAAGTATAAATGCCATTGTGAAATACAGTGGCCACTTTGGACCATCTTGCATTTCTCTCTCTCTATATATATAGTGTCATTTATTTTCATTTTATCTATATATATTTTATGAAATCTTATTTCGTTTATACGAAATGTACAATGTATTTCGTAATTACGAAATAAAAAAAAAGTATCACATGTCACTTCACGGGCATGAAAAAGTGACCCCATCTAAATGCGCATGTACCATGTCAAATGAAATATGTACCTCGTATACATGGAAATGTATTGCGTATAATACAATACAACATAATAAGACAGTAATAGTTTTGCATTAAGAAATCTAGTTTGAAGTGCAACGGTATGTAAGAAAATGTTTCTATCATGAGACATTTGGTTCAGATGGACATATCCGTCACAGGGGGTAACTGTTTGGCAGGAACGAGGCGGTACCGCGTGTCAGTGACATAAACTATTAATATGTAATGTAAATGCAATGTTGTGACGTCAAAAGTTGCGGCTCACAACTGCAACATTAAAGTGACGTCAAAATTGTAAAATATTCCCATGTAACGAAAACAAAAAAGTTGTATTTGAAAAATAACAGTCTAGTTCGATTTAGAAGAAAGTTCCAGCAGCTATTTCAATCGCCCTCTAATACTTATTCGTGATATTAGCGCTTTTAAATGGACGGAGACATGTGTGGAATCAGTGTCACTTACATACAATACATCTTCTGCTCCGGCTGGGATTGAAACCCGGGATCTTCCGTTCTGGAGGCCAACACCCTAGGCACCGTGTTATTGATGCCCACACATTAAAATATCTTTCCATAATGAAATCTGACGGCAAATCATTATCAACATACTGTCTTCACGAGACAGCCGACATTTAATTGTTTATAATTCTCCGGTGTCTTAGTAGCTTGAAAAGAAAACGTTTTTGTTTTGTAATTATACTAGAACATGTATCCATTATACAAGATTTTCTGTTTGGTTAGTGGACTGATTACGTTGCTTTCTTTTGTCAATTTTAGTGTAGTACTGAGAACATGTTAGTTAGTTAATAAAGATTAGAAAGGTCAGCGTCTACAAAGAGTTCTGTTGCCGCCTCCCGCATCTCTCTCGGGATGCTGTGAATATATGATTTTAAGCTCGACTTTTTTAAGAAAAGGGGAGCTATCCTACTCGCCCCGGCGTCGTCGTCTGCGTCCGCGTTGGTGTCACACCTTGGTTAAGTTTTTCGTACCACCTCACTTTATTTCAAAACCATTAAAAGTATTGCCTTGAAACTAACCATACATGTTCACCCTTATAACCTACATCAACAGACAAGAGTACATAACTCTGTCAACGTTTTTGACAGAATTATGCCCCTTTTTTACTTAGAAAATACAATGAATATTGGCAAAATCCACTTATTGCATTAACCCTTAGAGATATTGCTTTGAAACTTTGAATGCTTGTTTACATCATTACCCCCATCTGTAGCAAGGGTAGATAATTCTGTCAGAGATTCATTTTTAAAACTAAGGCCCTTTATCGACTTAGAATCTTGGTTAAGTTTTTCGTAACAGTCCACTTTTTGACTAAACTGTTTGAGATATTAATTTAAAAGTTGTACTACTTGTTTACAATCATGATCCCCAAACATGGGCAGGAGAAGGTAATTCTGTCAAGGATTTTATATATACGGACTAAATCACAATTTTGGAGAAAAAATGTATGCTGCCCTTTCGCTTATTCGGGAGAGCATTCGTTCTACATGTAAGCGAAGGGTCCCGAGTTCGCCTCTCGATTTTCTCACCCTGGTGACATTTGCCGCCTTCTTGCTGCATAAAGATAAAACCTAACAGGAATTGTACTATGAAATGTAGCTACCCATCTCTTTATATACTCAAAAATCACGCCGACCTTGTTCTTGTTTAATCTAATTTATCGCATAGTGCTTTTCGACTGCAAAAACTGCCGTTTGCCATGTTTGGTGGCCCATTTTTTGTTCCCAACGTTTCGTACGGGATCAAAATAGTGTAGCCATGTTTCAACATTTGCAAAATGCTTTACGTCATATTTTGGAAACGTGTTCAGCATATATATGGCCGTTTCAAGTCACACAACTATTTGGCAGTCAGCAAAAGGTTGGGCACCCACCTAGCAGGAATATTCCTTACTTCCAAGAGTGTCTTAAGAATTAAATGAACTCATGATAGTGAAACACAAACAAATCGTGCAATATCACGCACTGTATACATGTATCTAGCATCATTGGGAATAATTCCTCTTATTTTTGACGAATTTTTTCACCCTTTCCTATCTTCGGCCGACCTGATTGTGCTGCATTTTCAACAGACTCAACCCAAGAATCAAATTTCTTTTCCATCTACGAACCGTCGCATATGTCACATTAGCTGACCAATAAATACGAAATCTCTTTCAGAGAATAACAATGCTTACTGCGAACCTTTATGTTAGCCCGAAACTCGTCATTATTTGCTATCTATTTTCCAACCATAGTAATGACAAAAACTCTACAAACCGGTTATTCAGACGATACATGTATACACCATAATATTGTGTACATATTGGACAGAGAAGGTATTAAGGGACCGTATTGACTGCATTTTTAATTTAAGGCAAGACTTAGTCTCAAAATATCGACTGAAGTATAATCACAAAAAAATCTTAAACAAACAAAATCTAAGTCCGATTTTTGAGTCAAATTTTAGACTGGTAGTGTAATTTCGTGATATCCACAAAATTTGTTCCAGGAATACGAAAGTGTTTCATAAAAGTTTTCAAATTAGCAGTAAATTTTTTATGTCAACTGAAGAAGTTATGCAAGTCTATTCCACTTAATTTTGAACCACTAGTTTCTTGTTGCCATTGCATGTATTTTTGCTCTTTATAGCATATTTATATCTGGAAATTTAATATCTCCAGGCATCTTTTTTATTTTTCCATTATTTCTTAATAAAACGTAAAAATCCGCAGTTTGTGATTTTCTCCATAGAGCGTAATGCAAAGTGACGTCGCGTTAATTTCCAAGATGGCGGCGTCCATAGCTCATGTTATCAGGGACGTACTCAAAATTACCAACGTCGAAAGAGACAAGTTTTTGAGGTGCATATCTGTTATTTAATAAATGTATATATGTCGACCTGAACAAAACCGTATCGACTGTTCAACGATTTTGGCATACCAACATGCTTTAAATTACCGGCATCGGATCAGCCGGTACATTTTTGTCATTTTGTAAGGGCCCTAAACTGTAATTGTCGAAATTAAACATGTGAATAAGACAGGCAATTTTCGGATCATAGAAAAACATAAAATAAAGTATCTATTGTCGAAAAACGGCAAATATCAAGTCTTTAGTCAATAAGAACACCGCACTCAGGTGTGGACGACGATTTCAGCTGTTTAAAAAGGGGGGGGGGGGTCTTTGGTAATATCATAGCATTATGAGATCATGACCATATATTTTCAGAAATGAAAATTATTGATAAAACTATTCTTTTGTGAATAGATCTTTGAAAAAATAGGATGAATCCCTCAACCGCGCGCGCATCCTAGAATAGACACTGCAAGGCTGTCACTCCCGTAAAAAGTAATGTTTCAAGTACATCTATACATGTACAGAACACGGATATACAGACGCACGCACACATGTCATATATTATTTATTACTTAGAATATATCTTAAACAACAATAATAAGTCATTTTAAAGCCTTCGTACATGTACATATATAACTGACATTTATATAGGACACATAGATCTATAACTTTTCTACGCTTAATTCTACGGTAAAATACCCAACTTTGTTGCGTAATTTGCGACCCATTCAGTCGTCGGATAAGAAAAAAACCTACTTAGATAAAAGCCGTTATGCCAAAAGCCTAAAGCACATATTACAATTGAAATTTTATACGTTACTCAAACTGTTGAAGATGAAGACATCCGATGTAGCCCATTTACAACATACGACCCCTTGGCTACCAGTCCAGAGCGTTAACCACTAGACCACTGAACCGCTCAAACATGTAGCAGAGTGCTACAACCAAGGCTAATACACACCTCTGATTTACTATACATGTTTATAATTAACTAGTGATGAAATTTAAACTAATGAAGTTATTTTACAATCAAAGAGGCATAATCATATACAACATTTCCGATTTTTAATGATTTTTTCCTTTTTTCTGCTACTATATCAGTACATTCAAAGTGATCCAGGGACTTTAAAGAACAATATGTTTTATATATCGTATGAGATGAAACCAATGTTATAGAACGGGTATATTCTTCCAGTACTCGACTGTCATGTGCGGTGCTATTTGTGGAAAACGAAATATATAATATGTACAAAAGATGATATAACTATATATTAGATAGAGTACTGTTGGCGAGAATAATTATGTTATTTTGAGGAGGCGTAGCCTCCGAGAAATGACGTAATTATTCTCGCCAACAGTAACTGTTACTCTATCTGATTTGTATCATGGCAAGTTGATTGACAGTTCCCACGCCCTACAATATCGTGAGGTGTAACAAAATGGGTTGGATCACTTTGTTTGGTAGCGACATCAAACTGTTTTACTGAAAAAATCAATGCATGTACTTGTTTGCTTTTAAAAGTGTTATGTAGCCTACAAATCATGTTCCGGATCTATTGTATTTATTTTTCATTTTTTATTGGCCGGCCGATAGAGACTTTTCCAAATTATTATTGTCAACCAAAAAGCAGTTATATTTAGACAATAACAATAATCTCTTTTCAGTTCTATTGCAGATAGATCACGGTCTAAGATCCGCCTCCACACAAAGTTGAAATAAACTTTAAAAAAGCTTCAAACATTTTTACATCCCACAACACATTACCATTGTCACAATGCTATTATAAGTGAGTGTTCACATTTAATGTGTCACACCTCATAGCACACTTATATTATCAAGTAAATGTTCACATTGGAAGAGTCACAACTCACAGCATACAACTATTATCAAGTAAATATTTTCATTGGAAGTGTCACACCTCACAGCATTTTACTATTATCAAGTGAATGATCACATTGGAAGTGTCACATCTCACAGCATACAACTATTATCAAGTGAGTGTTCACATTGAAGTGTCACAACTCATAGCACACCAATATTATCAAGTGAGTGTTCACATTGGATGTGTCACACCTCATAGCACACTTATATTATCAAGTAAATGTTCACTTTGGAAGTTTCACACCTCATAGCACACCAATATTATCAAGTGAGTGTTCACATTGTGAGTGTCACACCTCACAGCACACCAATATTATCAAGTGAGTGTTCACATTGGATGTGTTACACCTTATAGCACATATATATTATCAAGTAAATGTTCACATTGGAAGTGTCACGACTCACAGCACACACGAAATATATAATATGTACAAAAGATGATATAACTATATATTAGATAGAGTACTGTTGGCGAGAATAATTATGTTATTTTGAGGAGGCGTAGCCTCCGAGAAATGACGTTATTATTCTCGCCAACAGTAACTGTTACTCTATCTGATTTGTATCATGGCAAGTTGATTGACAGTTCTCACGCCCTACAATATCGTGAGGCGTAACAAAATGGATTGGATCACTTTGTTTGGTAGCGACATCAAACTGTTTACTGAAAAAATCAATGCACGTACTTGTTTGCTTTTAAAGTGTTATGTAGCCTACAAATCATGTACCGGGTCAATTGTATTTATTTTTCAATTTTTTTATTGGCCGGCCGATAGAGACTTTTCCAAATTATTATTGTCAACCAAAAAGCAGTTATATTTAGGCAATAACAATAATCTGAAAAGTGTTCTCTTTTCAAATATATCAATTTTCTCTATGGCAGATAGATCACGGTCTAAGCTCCGCATCCACACAAAGTTCAAATTAACTAATACAGATATGCCGTAGCCATGATACAATATAAAATCATTGAAAACTAAAAAAAAGAAAACGAAACGAAACTAAGATATATTAGCTCTAGACAAAAACAAAACATGGTGCGTATACACGAGTGTGAATAAAAAGAACGACAAAAACAGCATGTATAAAAGAAGACGAGCTAAATAAAGAATGCAGTAGCGGAAATTACTATGAACATGTACAATGTATATAGATCTATTTTTTCGCACGGTCAGTGTAATGAAAACAACTTGTAACATATAATGACATAAACAATGCGAATGATCTCTATTTATATATAGAAAAGGAAACAAACTAAGGTAGGATCATCTCAGGGCAGAGACAATGTGTAATTGTCGTTTTAAGTAGCGCAAGTTCGGGTAAAGCCGACACGTGTCCAACTTCGACACCTTTTTTGGGTTTACTTTTATTTTAGAATTATATTAATTACTAACTGCTAATTTGACTTTGATTAATGACGTCGTTTATATACGTATGATGTCACAACTTGCTCTGTGTCATCAAGGATTATTTTCTTTCTATTTTTTGTTTGTTTACATAAATGCTATTGTAGACTTGAAATTTTGTTTAAACGGCCAATACAGGATTTTGTAAGGCGGGTCATATTTCAGGTATGTCTCATTTTGATTTTATCTAGCTTTTCTTTTCATTTTGAAAACAAAAACGAATTTAAAAGTGTTTTTATGTGCTCTAACCTTTAACGTGCACCAAAAATGAATGTTTGACCTTACTATTCGGCCTGTCGAAATAACCCGACAAAATTATTTTTTTCGTCCAAATTCGACATCTATATGACCATTATGAGAAGATGTTTGTTCTGCGCGCTCATTTGCGGGCCTATTTAAAATGTGTTTGAGCAATTTAAGCAAAAGAAAAGGGTAAATATATGTAATTCATTGTTTAAACGATTTTCCCACTAGTTTTTAGTATGAAGCAGATGTTGATTCTTTGACATATAAGATAATCTGACGTATATTCAACTGCGGGCCTCATAAAATAGGCCCGCTTGAGTACAAGGGAATTTTGTAGTAAACCCTTAGATCATTATTATTAGTGACTAAAATTCTTAGTTTTAACTCTTTCCGTCCTCTGAAAAATACATTTTAACATGTAGCATTTTTTTAGATCCGCACCTGGCCGCAGAATGAACTTCTCAAAAAGTGGAACGAATTTTGTCATATATTTAAAGCTACTTTATCCGTATATCTACATATATCACATTAATAGTGGCAAAAAACCTATAGATTCAAAAATATATATAGAACATAAGCGGATTCAAGAGCTTTTCTATGGCTGACCAAGGGTTTCTGGGATTACCACCCTGTCGGTGTGTCCGATGTTATTGTGATTTCAAGAAAATAGCTTACCATAAATTTTGGAAATTCTTCAGGTTTCGGATTCCCTGAACAGACTTATTGGATCTTCATAAAAATGTTATTTGCAGCTTAAAAATAATTAAAGGAATGAAAAGAATAAATTGGTATCATTGACAGTACAATGCCTTTACAAATTAAAGCAAAAGTCATTTTTCATTTCAGTTAGAATGAAGGCTAATGTCTAGGCAGATTGGCGCAGTATAACGGAGTTTTTCTTCATCCAAATTAGAGGCCGCTGTAGAGATGGTCAAAACAGGATTCAATTAATCAAACATAAACTGTTGAAACTAATAGTCATCCTCGGTAACACAGACTATCAATTACCAACTTAATATGGTACGTTTATATTATATGACAGGAGACAAGCGGCAGGAATTAACCGTGGGCTCCAACGATGCAAATAGCATGTTGATGAAAAAAATAGGTTCTAAATAAAACGTGTACCATGTTGTTCAACTTCAGTCAGTAGACTCATCTTCGATACAAGTCATGCAATCAACAGGAAGTAATGTGTATACAAATCCTGAAAATGCGTCATATTACTTTTGTTTAGTGTCTATGTTGGATTTTGTTTTCTAAAACTCAGTTATGGTGTCGAAGTTAGACGAAAGGTGTCGACTTCATACGACAAAACCGAAAATAGACCTGTAGATCTATATATATTTAGTGCCGACATTCATTTGGACTAGCATGTGATAACTCTGATTGTGTTCTTGAAAAACTATTTTTAGATCCAGTTCTGTAGCTTGTCGGGTAAATTCGACATATAAATGAATAACCCAAAATACGTCTAAAAATGTCGACATCCCCTTCCCGAACTCACTCTATCTATTCTCAGTAAAGTAAGTAAAAGAGAGGCCCGGTATAATAATGTAAAAACAAAATTTTAATGACCACAAAATGCGATAGTCATTACATGGAGTGATCAAAGTCATGAAACAACTGGGATATATCTTAAATCAACGCAGAAAAAGAAATGTCTTGCATATATGCAATGTACCCTATTGTACGTTGACATTCTGACAAGTGCGTTGCGATATGAATGACGTCATTGATGACATCATCAATTTATGACGTTTCCCGCGAATTTCGACATTCTATTGAAACAAAATCATAAACATTTTGTTTCAGTTATTGACCATTCATATTTACCGTCCATGTTACCGTTTTTTTTTTAGTTCAGGTCAAAGTTGGGGCTCAAAAGTGGAATGGAACAGACTTTAGTGTGATTAATTTCAGGGAAGCCGTTTTTCTATAAATGTGGTTGTTTCAGCACTTATTGATCACCCATCGATGTAAATGATCTGGTAAACACACTTGTGCGATGATTCAATCACTGACGACATGAATTTCGTCGTCTATCTGCACGGTCCCCGTTTTCGTGAAGTCTATTGACACGTATTCGGTTGGCTCTGTTAGAGGTCGTCTGACGGCATTTTCCGAAGGATTGGTTAGGTCTAACTCGGCATACACAAGATTGTCTCCTTTTTCAGGCTGAAATGTGAAAATTTTCCAAATTGCTTTAATAAGTAATAAGACGCATTCCTTAACAAAATTAGTTAAATTATGCATCTAGTTCATAACAGGACGTAATAATTTTGGCATTAATTTGCAAAAAACTAGACGGAGGGTCGAGATGAACTTATCCGGGTCACTTGAACGTGACGAACGCTAGCACGTGGTGGGCGCACGGAAATTGCATTTAAACGAAGGAAAGTTACTTTGAGAAACGAAAAGTTGATGATCATATAGATCATAAAGAACAAGTGTTATTATTGAAGTTTCCTCATATCCTGACATCAATTTCAAAAGAAATGAAATTTATAACTTAGAGTTAAAATTTCTTAAAACCTTAAAACGCAGCACTGTGTACGCGTAGCCTCATTCAATGACGTAGATCTAGCTCTAACGCGGCATATACATGTACCTAGAGGTCTACATATACCATAGGAGCTCAATGTCGGGATTATGCCTTTTCTTGGCTTTGTGTTGTCCTTTTACATTGATTTAAGAACCAGGATAAAAATGATCTTATTTTCCCCGGATCTTAACTCACGAGTACTTCAGTGGTAAAATATGAAAGTTAAGATCCAGGGAATATAACATCATATTGTTCTTAGATAAATGTAAAAAGACAAAACAAAGCCGGAAAAAGCATAATCCCGACCTTGAGCTCCTATGACATATACCTGAATACTTACCCTATCGCTACGAGGGTTTAACTGTTCAGTCTCCCGTTTTCTGTCTGCCTTTGGTACTACAGCGGCATAGTCTGGTAGGTCTTCGACTTCGTTTTCATTATTTAATGCGGCCATGTTGTTGTAAACGAGCTCTATGAAATAAACAAGAACACACTCGGTTTACTGTATAGGTCAGTAATGCACAGTGAACTGTGTCTGCACTTTTTACTTATAATTGAATACAACGGTAAACGCCGAGGAAAACGATTAAGTCACGACTCACTCACTATAATTGTTGATCTATAACTGCAAACGAAACCGTTGAATATGTGAAATATGTGAAAGTCTAGTCCGAAACACATACAGTAAACTCAGTTTATAACGAAGTCTTTGTGACCATCTAAATGTGTTACTTATATCCGGTGAAGTTTGTTATATCAAAATAACATTTTCATACAAAATAAATAAAGAAAAATCTTCGGGTAGAGAAAAATATGTTCCTTATATCTGGAGTCGTTATATACGGAGTTTATTGTATTTTGTAATATAAAAATAAGTACTATAAAAGCTATATTCGGCAACCAGTTTGGAAACAACAAAGTGTTTACTTTATGTAGTTTGTTGTTTTATACACAATGCTCGGAATTTATGGTGTTGAGCACATGGAGATTACGTTTTATACGCAAGTCCAGCGTCCTTACCTTGAATGCCAAGGTCTCACTTAGAGGTTGGAGGTTTTAAAAGCCTGTAGATATGCACATGCTTATGTCTGGAAATCCCCAGAAATGTTCAGAATGTGTAAAACGAATTAAATTTTCATAGAAAATTGCAGACGAAAGCGTCCATGCCAAAGCGTTCTAAACCGATAGAGTTTGCGTATAATAGCAGAAAAAACGACGGTAGAAATGTGAGAGAAGAAAAGAAGAAAATTTAATGATCTCTTCGATTTAAGTACGTTAGGATAAAAGAGATAATAATCTCATCGACTTAAGTACGTTAGGATAAAAGAAATAATGGTCTCGTCGAGGTAAGTACGTTAGGATAAAAGAGGAAATGATCTCATCAAGGTGACGTTAGGAAAAAAGAAATAATGATCTCATCGAGGTAAGCACGTTAGGATAATAAAGGAAATGGTCTCATCGAGGTAAGCACGTTAGGATAAAAGAGGAAATGATCTCATCGAGGTAAGCACGTTTGGATAAAAGAGGAAATAATCTTTTCGAGGTAAGTACGTTAGGATAAAAGAGGAAATGATCTTATCGGGATAAGAGATAAAATATAATTTCATCAAAATAAGCATGTTAGGACAACTTTTTTTGAGCAAACAATCAAATTTTTTTCAAAACGCAGATCGCGTTGTTTGTTGGAATAGAAATTGTGGCTGTTATTTATGTAACCATGCATATCTGGATGCCAAGCATGCAATTTTTATGCTTAATCATATGTCATAATTCGTTCTCACCGTTTCCCGCCGGATGTACACTTCTGTAAATGAAAGTGTTAGTGTCTTTTAATTTTTGAGAACTGTATGTATTGTTAAAAAAGCACATTAGTTTGCAGAACTAGAGTATTAATCTCAGAATCCTTAAAAATCCACATTTAGCCCCCCCACCCCCGCTTTACATTACATGACAGTATCAGCCAAGTGTTTATTATTACGCTTTGACTGAACTTCAACTTAATTTTATAATGTTAAATCAGTTCATTTTTCTTTCCGTCTAACCATAGGTCTGACGAAACGTAACAGTCTGCGTTATACGTTTTTACAATTGTCTAAAATAACACGACATATCAAAATCTTAGAGTGTCATGATATATTTAGAACAAATGTCAGTTACATACTGTTTTCTCTCTTCGGTTTTGATCTCGTTAGATTCCTTTCTTTTCAGTGCCGTATTCTGTTTCCTCTTCCGCACAGTAAGGAAAATAACAATTGCCACAACAGCGACAATTATTACGGCTGCGGTACTTACAACCGGTCCAGCTACAGAGGAGGCGTTTGAGTCACTGCTGGGCTGTTTGTAGGTTTTTTCGGAAGCATCTAAATAAAAATAATAAATTGATAAACTTTATACAATAACATGTCAATCATGAACTATTCGATAATATAAAGATATTGTTTCTAAGAAATTTCCAGTACGTGTTACATATCTATTGAGTTTTCTTACAGCTCATATAGGATAATGTGACAGTGACATACAACTATTGCATAGAAAGGTAGATTATTCATGCAAGAAAAAGATTCAGTTCTTACATCATGAAATAATTTTAAACAACAATTTTGGACACAATGGCTGTCATTTTACCCTTAATTAACTGTAGCTTTACTTCATCTCCCATAAGGTGGGCTTCATAGGTAAATTTTACTTGAAAACATTAACTACAGGCCTGGTGAGAAAAGCTGTTTGTCATATATTAAAGGTATCCAACTAATTGATAAACAAATGTTTATTCATTACTTTGTTTTTTTTTATTGATACTGATTCTCGATTGCGAAACAAGTTCTTACAACTTAGATTAATCGTTCGCGAGACTCATTCCAGATGGAATCAATCTCGAAGAGAGAGAGGCAATGTAGAAATAAATGTGTCTTGCGTCAGGACACAACCGCCGTGGCATTGTTCGTGATCGAACCCAGGACCATCCGTTCCTGAGGCGTACTTTATTTTTGCTCTTTCACCCCTTCAAACGTTAAATGTGTCTGGTTGTTTTTTCAGTTGAATAAAAATGGTTATGTAACCACAACTTGATTTAGTTTTCTTCAAGTACTTTACAAAAACAAACGACAATACACTGATAACTGCCTGTGTATGCTTTATATTCGTTCTAAAACCAACATAAACAATTACTTTTCGTATCCATTCTGTACTACAGTCAGCTTCGTTCATCAATTGTATGAAAATGTTATTCTGCCAAATAAAGAAATTCCCCCCACCCCTACTGGTCTTTAAAAGTCCTACTAGCGCTTTAGTATTTTCATCTAAAAGAGCTAATGGGACTTTAACTAATAATATCTTACCTTTCACAATCAATGCGATGTCCCTACGCCTGGTGTCCCCGATATTATTTGTTGCTTTGCACGTGTACATCTGTGAATGTTCCAGTGTTATGTTGACAAGGCGAAGGTCTAAATCTTTTACCCCGTACGCTTCTAAACAAAATGAATGAAAAAATAACCATATTGATACTATTACGGGTAAAGCGAAAATCCGGATATTATAATAACAAATTTTCTCTGACCGAGTTGTTTTTTCTTCTTCATTTTATGTGAAAATGTTATATGGATATAACAAACTCTGGATATAAGGTACACGTTTAAATGGTCCCAAAGAGTTCATTATAAACGGAGTTTACTGTATGTCAACTTTTGTTGCTGTTTTGTTTGTCTAGTAGAAAACAAACTTTAATACTTGCATCCAAGATAATTTACGTTGCCCACCTTCGTGATCGAGTGGTTAGAGTCGCTGACTTGAAATCACTGTAACCTCTCATAGATTGAGGGTCATTGGTTCGAGCACTGCTACTGACCATATTTCTTTATGTGTTCCTTATGGAGCTTAGGGGTCAAGTACTGGTTATTTCCCGGGAACGATGGCTAGGTAACCTGTCTGCCTGTAAAAATGACCAAATATTGTTGAAGCGGACTTTAAACTCATTAAACATTCATATTTTCATTCGTTTGTTTATTTACCTTCCAATTTATCTGTTTCGTTGTACCATACTATTACCGACAGAGGATTGCTGTCCACGTGACACGTCAGGAAAACGTCTTCTCCGGTATAGACAGTTTTATTCTCCTTTTCTTGTATTGTTATTACTGGTGCATCTGCAAAGATATATTCAGATTTAACTTTTCGAATATATGTAAAAAAAAGTAGCCCCGCACATCAATGCGTAATGGAAACATTTTTTTTCACCTGCATACAACGGCATTGAACTAATTAACATAAATCATTAGCCCCTATATAATATTATATTACCCTTCCATGATACTGATACTTATAACCGCATGGAAGTTTGCCAAATCTTTGTCAACTAGTATGTATGTATGTAGGTAGGTAAATCCCGCCTCCATCCGAAGAAATTAGATGTATTTTGTTATGAACTGTACACACTTTGCGTATATACAATGTCTGACAGGCGCAGACGATGAAGATACAAAGGAATCCGGGTACCAGACCCTAGCTCCTTACGAATAGACCTTTTGGTTCTTTAACGTGTCCAGTGTATAGCACTGATACAACCGAGAATACGTCTTGGTTTCTAACCTGTACACTTCTAGATTGGTGAGAATCTCCGAAAAGCAGTTCTGACAATTTCCAGTGCCCTGCAGTGAATTTTCGATTTTATTTTCTCGAGATTTTCAAGTACGACGGGAACTCAAGCGTTTGTTAGCTCGACTATTCGAAGAATAAGGAGGCTATTGCACTCGCCCCAGTGTCGGCGTCGGCGTCTGCGTTGGTTAAAGTTTTTCATAAAGTCAAATATCTTGAATACTATCAAAGGTATTGACTTGAAACTCAAACTATATGTTTACCATCAACATCTACACATGAGGAAACAATCCCCATAACTCTGTTTTGATTTTTGACAGATTTATGCCCCTTTTTAACTTAGAATGTTTGGTTAACGTTTTTTATAAACTCAAAAATCTTGAATACTATCAAAGGTATTGACTTGAAACTCAAAGTATGTGTCTACCATCAACATTTTCACCTGAGGAAACAATCCCAATAACTCTGTTTTGATTTTTGACAGATTTATGCCCCTTTTTAACTTAGAATTTTTGGTTAAAGTTTTTTATAAATTCAAATATCTTGAATACTATGAAAAGTATTGACTTGAAACTCAAAGTATGTGTCTACCATCAACATCTTCACCTGAGGAAATAATCCCCATAACTCTGTTTTGATTTTTGACAGATTTATGCCCCTTTTTAACTTAGAATTTTTGGTTAAAGTTTTTTATAAAGTCAAATATCTTGAAAACTATCAAAGGTATTGACTTGAAACTCAAACTATATGTTTACCATCAACATTTACACCAGAGGAAACAATCCCCATAACTCTATTTTGATTTTTGACAGATTTATGCCCCTTTTAACTTAGAATTTTTGGTAAAAGATTTTATAAAGGCAAATATTTTGAATACTTTCAAAGGTATTGACTTGAAACTCAAATTATGTGTCCACCATCAACATCTTCACCTGAAGAAACAATCCTCATAACTCTGTTTTGATTTTTGTTAGATTTAATCCCCTTTTTAACTTAGAATTTTAGTTAAAGATTTTTATGAAGTCAAATATCTTGAATACTATCAAACGTATTGACTTAAAACTTAAAATGAATGTTTACTATCAACATCTTCACCAATGTTTTTGATTTTTGATATATTGATGCCCCTTTTTAACTTAGAATTTTGTCACAGTTTTTACCAGACTATTATTAGAAATACTCGAAATGGCTTACTTTTGAAATGTCATAGAATAATTATGCAGCATGCAGCGGTTATGCTTTTTTAATTTTAAACATATCAATTTTGAAACGTTACAAAGTTATTCATGATCAAATATACAAGGTCATGTATTTATTTGAAATTATCCCCCCCCCCCTTTCTGCCCCCAGTTGGCTTACAGAATCCAGAGTAAGGCTTTGCATGTAATGTACGTTTACATAGGTCTTTGAACAAGTTTCATATCTTTGACCTTAATTCTTATAGACAATTATACAATACACCTGTTCTTAGACAAAAAACATTTTACCGACAAGCTTTTGAATAGTCGAGCGTGCTGTCATGAGACAGCTCTTGTTGCTATACCAGTGACCGTTCAAAGTCTAAGTTGAACTACTTTTAACGCGTTACTATTTTCTTTTGGCTTACTTTCGACAGGTGTGGCGAAGATTTACAAATGAAACTGATTTCTCTTAAAATATGTATCTCAGAGAAGTTGACTTAGTCGTCAAAGTTATCGGTTTTCTTGTCACATATCGTGACTATTTTTACAGTAGGCCATTAGATTTGAAAGTGTCGTGATGCGTTTTGAAAGTACGTCATGGACAAGAAAATATTGCAAGCTTAAAGTTTCGTTTTTTGCATGAACGGCCGCTTATATAGCTTTTCATGTAAAACGACAAAGTTAACAAATTCGTGTCAAATATCTATATTAAAATATGTAACCTTTCCGCACAACTATATGCTCCCAATGATCAGGATTTAAGTTACTGGCCTATATTGATAACAATTCTGCACAAGAGTTCTATTTAAAGAAATAAACTCAGTTTTATGTATTTTAAATGGGTTAACCTGCATGTTAATGGGACACGAAAATAAATACTTACATGTAATATTTGGACGATACGAATGCTGTATTAGTAGATCCGGGAATTCTTGATTGGTTACTTTACATCTAATATTGCGATTGTTGTCGTCCTTTGTTAAGTTAAACATCAACACCTGAAAACAAAAACAAATGCATGTAATATTTCGTGAAAACTTAGTTCCGAGAAACAAAACAGTTTTTTGCATATTAAACGCATAACAAGCTTAACTTCAAATGAAGGAAACTCGTTCAAACTCGACTGTTTCCAGATTCTCCTGTAACAGATGCGTAAGAATACACCAAATGTAATTTGCCCAGGTAACGATACAGTAGTCCGTTTGTGACCAATAAATTGCCTTTCATGTTTACCTATGTTTGTATTTTTTGCCTTTTACATGTCGACAGGACAACCCTTCCCGAATACTTGACATATGTGAAATTGCGACATGTAATTATACTAAAAATAGTTCCAAAATGGCGTCTTTATAAATCAGAAGCAATTTTCGCATTGTTGATGACGTCATGAGTGGAAAACTTTAAATCAAGTAATAGGTACCGTGGTGAAATTCCAGCCGCCTGTCTTGTTGTGAATTTCATATTTTTCATCTAACACCTTTTTTGGCGAATTCCTCACTCCTTCCCAGTTCACCATACTTTTAGGATTAGATTCATCTACAGAGCATTCTAAGGTGAGTGCTGTATCCCCGTTTTCTGCATTGGTCTTGTTTAGTTTTGTGACTTTGACATTTCTCGGGGGAACTAGAAAAATGAAAAACGTACTTGTTAAACACGAAAATGTTTGTTATTAGAAGTATTAAAATGTACAAAAAATTAAATATTGCAAATCGGGTAACAAAAGCGTTGCTTTATTTTTCGCGAATTGCCGACTTCACTAATTCAAAACGACCTTGAAAAATTCATTTCACAATGATTGATAGAACTCTCCTTTCGCGAGTTTTTAATTTCGCGAATTAGTCTGACCGCTATCAAATCGCGAAATTTTCGTCGTGTGAAAATAATCAAATTTACAGTAATACATTGCAGTCACGTGTTACAAGCCAAAACTTTCAAATTGCGCCGAAATTATTTTTATTCCTGCAGGAAAAAATATTCTTGCATTCAAAATCAAAACTCACTTCGCTACTTCTGTATTTACATTTTTGGTAAGTGTTAATTTTAAAGTTTTAACAAATATTATTTATGTCCTACATGGAAATGAAATTGTAATTAAATACAGTTTACTTATAGATTGGTTACATTAAAACGAAGAACGATTTGAACATAGCAGAATATAGTTTAATATGAAATAAATAACTGTTAGTATCTTTTTTAAAGACTTCAGTTTGCAATGTTGTTTCAACATCACGACAGGAAAGTAAGTTTGAGATAAACTTACATTTTACATTTACATGTTTTTTGTTGCTGCATTCACTTTTTAAAATATTGCTACAGCAAAGTATGTCTCCATGGTTATCAAGTCGAGTAAAACTTCTAGACAAGGTTGTTGTAACGCTGTACATATAGCCGGTCACAATTTCATTTGTTATTTTTGCATTAGTATTATTAACTTGTTCGGTTTTGAAAAATATCTGCGACTTTATGGGTGGTCTCCCTTTTGTCGTTGTACATTGCACTTCAGTAGTTTCATTTTCCTTAGCTTGCTGAACTGTTAGGTCTACTGTTTCTGGATCAACTAAAATAAACACAGATAGAATAAGACAAAAACACAAGAAAAATACTCATGTACCTAGCAAAGTTTTCTAAGGCTGATATAACTATGGAGAAGTAAGGAAGACACATTTTAGCTCGACTATTCGAAGAATAAGGAGGTAGGTTATTGCACTCGCCCGTCGGCGTCGGCGTCGGCGTTGGTTAAAGTTTTTTATAAAGTCAAATATCTTGAATACTATCAAAGGTATTGACTTGAAACTCAAAATATATGTTTACCATCAACATTTACATCTGAGGAAACGATCCCCATAACTCTGTTTTGATTTTTGACAGATTTATGCCCCTTTTTAACTAAGAACTAAGAATTTTGGGTTAAAGTTTTTTTTAAATTCAAATATCTTGAATAATATCAAAGGTATTGACTTGAAACTCAAAGTATATGTCTACCATCAACATCTACACCTGAGGAAACAATGCCCATAACTCTGTTTTGATTTTTGACAGATTTATGCCCCTTTTTAACTTAGAATTTTTGGTTGAAGATGTTTATAAATTCAAATATCTTGAATACTATCAAAGGTATTGACTTGAAACTCAAAATATATGTTACCCATCAACATTTACACCAGAGGAAACAATGCCCATAACTCTGTTTTGATTTTTGACAGATTTATGCCCCTTTTTAACTTAGAATTTTGTCACAGTTTTTACCAGACTATTATATGAAAATACTCGAAATGGCTTACTTTAATTTTAAATGTCATGGAATAATTATGCGGTCATGTTTTTTTTAATTTTATACATATCAAGTTTGAAACGTTACAAAGTTATGCATGATCAAATATGCAAGGTCATGTATTTCTTTGAAATTATCCCCCCCCCCCCTTCTCACCCCAGTTGGCTTACAGAATCAATAGTATGGCTTTGCATGTAATGTACATTTACAAAGGTCATTGAACAAGTTTCATATCTTTGACCTTAATTCTTATAGACAATTACACATTACACCTGTTCTTAGACAAAAAAACAACATTTTACCGACAAGCTTTCGAATAGTCGAGCGTGCTGTCATGAGACAGCTCTTGTATTTATTGAAAAAGGCAATATGATAGTACCAGAACATTTTGAACACTCCTCGAATAACTTTCTCATTTTTTTTTATTGCTATGCTTTACTGTATGTGAACATCTATATGATCGTCCCCAGAACCTTTAAAACCCCTCGAGTAATTTGTTGTTATACCTCTAATGTATAGCTGGGTTGAGCTTCCTGATTCTGTTTCCATGGCTGGATTTTTTACAGTACATTCAAACACAGTATCAAAGTCATTGGCGCTAGGTGTAAATGTATACTTCAAAATGGTCTTTTTCAAGGAGTTTTTGTATTCTCGCTGCGTAGTTGAAAGATGTTGTCCCGTCTTAAACATCTCAAGTTCTATAGGTTCTGATCCACCTTCCACAAAACACATGACATTCATTTCTACATTTAGTTGTGCTGGTAAACACTTTTTACACTTATGTATGTCTTCAATACCTTTAAATTTTGGCGCAGAAGGAACGTCGGCAACTGTAACGAAAATGCAAATACATGTATAAGTACTTGATCTATATAGATACATATCGGGATCATCTCGTCACGATATAACAAGGGCCTGAGATGCGATTGGTTGCTGAGGTAACGATGTATATTTACTCATTTGTAGCAAATAACATGTCAGACATGTTTTAACAACGCTAATTTTCAATCTTCGGACCAACACAATACGAATGTCCTCCTAAATGCTATAGTATATGAATAGGTATAATAGTTACACGGACTTCGATTGCAAATAGTGCAATATATCGATGTTTTAAATCGGAGCCTAGTTCTAAAATAATTTTTGTTTACATAAGAGTCGTGTACAAGTCCAAAAAGGAACAGCACTCCGATTCTTACAAATAAAACACAAAACTTAGCTTCTTAACAAGAATAATATAACTACTCTAGAAAGTACATGTATTAAATTTTCAAAAACCTGCATTTTTTTCTATTTCTTTAAAATATTGCACTGCTTTTATTCGCGTTTATTCCAAAAACAATAACCATAAAATTATGTCGTAAACATTTTACAGCAAAAACATGATTAGTGGTTGCATCATTAGATTATGAGACACATTATTTTATATAATCTGCAATGTACTACTGTAATTATATATGTCCGCCTCCGTTGTCAAGTGGTTAGAGTCACTGTCTCCTCTTATACATCGAGGGATATGGGTTCGAGCCCTGCTACCCACATGTCTCTCTTTGTGAGAAATTGGCAGTTTCTTGCAGAAGATAGGAGTCCAGTCCTGTTTCTAGTACATATTGTTTCAATACACTTATAAATAGTAAAAAAAAAATATTTACTGATTTTGAGTTCGGCAGTGTTAGACACCGAGGTTCGGCAGTTGACTCTGTACACACCACTGTCACTGTATTTACTGTTATATATAAAAAGTGATGTCCTATCCAATGCTATCTGAATGTATTTGCTTTCGTTTAACTGCTTGAACACTGAGCCGACCTTCTTTTCCCATACTATATCTCTGCCAGGTTCAGATTGTATTGAAGACCGCAGTTCTGCCATTTCCCCCTCTTTCAGGTTGTTTTTAACAATTGTAATACTAATACTACCACACCCTGGCTGACTATCTAAAATAAAATGAGGTATAGAAATATAACAGTTATTGAGGCTTGAATGAACCGTTGTCCTTGGTCTTTACCGCCGTATTCAAATAACCAAAAGTGCAGACACGACTTGCTGAATGTTGTTGATCTATAGGGAAGAAAGGTCCAGTATATTGTTTCCGAATTAGTTGGACATAAAGGTACAACATAAAGCTGTCCCATTTTTCGTGTACTGAAGCAATAAAGATTTACTTCCGTAAGTGAAAAAGTGAAAATCTAGAAAATACATTTAAAACAAACATACAAATTAAAGGCACTTCTTTTGAAACCAAGACTCCAGACTAATTTCTGTGTAACTGCAGTTAAAAGTCGAAAACCTTCACGGTGCATTTCCGAAAAGTGCAGTGTCCTCGTGCTTTTGAGGATTAGATATTTCAGTACAATATTTTTCATTTTAGTATATAAAAATCGGCTTATATTTTATAAAAAGTAGTGTTACACAACTCTCTATTCCGAAAATACTAAAATATTTTTAAACGTACTAAACAAAGGTTAATGTCTACCAACCATTTGAAGGTGAGGTCACGACTTGTAAATCTGCACGGGAGCTCCAGCCTGGTCCACAGTAAACGAAATATGACCCGGTATCTTTTAGTTCAACCCCTGTGATTGTAAGCACGAACTGATCCCTTTGAGGTGCTTCGGTATATTTTGTTGTAACAGGGCGGTTTGTATTGTCATAAATTTCATTTGCTCCGTCTTGTCCCTTTTTAACCCATTTCCGAGAGGCCATTATACCTATAGGCTTATAGACGAGTCTAGCAGTGCCACCCACAGTCACGCTGGTTTGTTCGAATCTTAGTGTGCCGCATGTGACTGAAGCAAAATTTAAAGAAACACATTGAACAAATTCCAGACATGACAGATGTGACTTTAAATAACATCTTTATGTCACAAAGCACACTTACGTGGCAATCGTCCTTTATATTTGTTATCGTCCAATAAGATTATGAGGGTATTCAGTGGTGATATCAAAGACTATATCGAAACCAACATATACATTTGCTTTTTAAGTAATTCATAAGTTTAATATTTATAGGATAAGCTATATAAATGCGACAGTAGTGAACTGTGATTATAAGGATGTCCCATTGTGTCCATTCGAGCGTTTGCTTTTTTTGCTTTCTGTAACACTTTAGTCGTTCATACATGTACAAATCTAAAGTTGAAACACGAAACCACAACATAGAAAGAAAAAATCAAAACATGGAAACGCGACAAAGTGAAATCTAAAAAGATAAAAAGAGACGAAAGTCTTTAACGCAACAAAGTAATTGCATAATTGTGCTGTACTTTTTCGCGTTTACTTGTTCTGTTGTGTAAATTATAAATGTCCCTAGATCGAGAAATTCATTTATAGTCCGACAATGAAGGCCATGCCAAACCATTTGTTTTTACTCAACTATTACAACACCAAGTTGTCCATTTTGTGTGGTTGGTATTTATTGCAAATTTACTGACCGAAAATCAACAAGTGCAGATCATGACAAAACTTCATTCATTAGAAGTGCATGCTGGTAATTATTTACGGAAGTCGCAAAGGTGGTATAACTTGCAACCACCAAGATCAACAGTTCAATTATTTTTGATATGCTTACAACCGTCTGATGATGCAGTGACGTTTAGCTTTGCATAGTTACTATACGCTGATGATCCACAATGCACAATATACGACCCAGCGTCAGTTTGCTCAACAGTATTGATTGTCAGTGTAAACAGAGTTCCTCGACTTGTTTCAACATATTTTCTTGTATCCGTGTGCATACTGTAGTTATATAGAAGAGTCGACACACTTTGACTTGACTTATACCATATTCGAGAAGCTTGGACATTATATGCTTCATAGGTGAGCCTAGCAGACCCACCCACAGAGACACTGTCTTGTTCAAAGGAAAGTTTGCCGCAAGACGCTGAAAAGAAGAAAAACGTATGTACAATTGTTAAATAACAAAACAGCACTGCAAAAGACATGGTAGATATATATACATACTTTTATTTGTACATTCTATACAAGTGTATATTGAGAAAAAAGACATATGTTGAGCCACCGAGATCGAAAAAAACCCACAGAGAACAAATATAGTTGCCTGGTTGGTATTTCGGAATATGTTGTATAATATTTAGTAACGACATGCCGAAATATCGAGCGTGCACTTTGCATAGGCTGAGGGGAGAAACGGATCAGTACACATGATGATGCTTTTGCAGATCGATTCTATCGCGTTTGAAAATAATATACGGGTTATTTGGTGTCCGCTGACGTCATTGTACGTAAGCAGGCGTCTGTCTTGTTTCTGATTGTTAAAACTTTTTTTAAATAAATGGAATAAGTCAAGATAATGCATCGCGTAAAAGAAATAGATAGAGGCATAAGAATGTAAGCAGATATAATCACTGGTTGTAAGACTGTTTTTAACACAGGTACCATGATTATAAATTAACTCACAGAACTAGTAGCTGAAACAACACACCAGAAAATCGTCTTTCCCACGCTTTTCTAGTTTAGAATTAGATTACATGTATAGATGATTGTGATAAGCTATAAAGCAAATGTAAAAAAGTAATGTGTTTGGTTAGAATGAATGATTTGACTCTGAATACATACTGTATGAAATTCTAAGCACTTAGGTACATTCGTTCTCGTTATACAAGAGTCCAAAACTGTCAAGAAATACATACGTCCTTTCAAGGAGGCATAACTCTTGGATTACTGGTTTATTTTTTTTTTACCTCAACCGAGGTTTTATAACCATAAACATTTACAGAAAGTTTGATTGAGAATTGTTGAAGTAAAAGAGCGAACAAGGCTGATTTGACGATAATCCAAAAGTGCCTAGGGCGATTTGGCTGGTTATCGAAATTGGCCAAGACATTATGCCTACAATGTCTATTTGGAAGTAGGGAGATATACTCCTAATTTGGCTCTCGCGGGGGAGATGGCCTGGACTCCTACTGTGGTCCGTCAGTGGAAAGCAGTCGCGGATTTTGTGGGCCATCTGTGTAACACCGCAACGAATTGAATAAATAGACGGATTGCAGTCTGGGCTAGTTCTAAACTAGGGTGTAAGAATTGGTTTTACTATGTGAAACAGACATTTCAAGAGTTTAATATTACATATGATATACAGAGTTATATATCTAAGTCATATGTTGTAGGTTAAATTGAGAAATGTATTATGGAAAAATATGTTCATGATTGGTTTAGCGGTATCAATAGAAATACTAGTGATAGGGGTAAAGGCAACAATAAATTGAGGACATACTGTACATTTAAATCAGAATTTATTGTTGAGGAATATTGTAAAATTATTTTGCCGAAAAAACATATGTCGGCCTTATGTACATTTCGGTGCGGTGTTGCACCAATACGCATAGAGACTGGTAGATATGAACATTTACAAGTTGAAAATAGAGTTTGCCAATTCTGTCCAAATAATGTGGCGGATGAGAACCATGTTATTTTGAAATGTCCCATGTATGATGATTTAAGGGAGTCTTATTTCAATTTTGTAGTTTTAAGAATTTGTCGGAATATGAACAGCTGAAATACCTAATTACAAACCCAATGTTAATATCTATTGCCAAAACCTGTTGCAAACTTTTAGACCGTCGCAAATTGTATTTGTGTAAATAATCTTATAATAATGTTTTAGATGTTTAACAGCATTTGATTAGTGTTAATCATTTTGAAATGCTATGATGGTAAAGTTCTTTGGGAGGTTGGTATTAATCAGGTTGCACCAGATCTGATCTGAGGTAATAAATGTTCGCTTAAAACATTTTTAATTAATGCACATGTGTGCTGTTTTTTTCTGTTGTCAAAGTTTATATGAATTCTCTGAGAGCAGTTTTTAGGCTTAAACTAGTCAGGAGTAATGCCAGCTTCGCAAATTTTATCCTTGTATATTTATGGTTTTCAGTACCAACTGTGATAATAAATGTGTATCACTTTTAGAGTAATATTTATGAAAAGTTTTATTTTTTAGTATATAATAGATATTGTTAATACATATCTGTGATAGTCATTTATAAGTCTGAAAAGACTGGCTGCGTACAAGAGTTTTATGTGTAAATTGTTAATGAAATGCACTGTATGTATGTATGCAGATTTGACTCAAATAAACAAATAAACAAATATGATACAAACAGCAAGTTTGGTGAAGGTCGAATGAAAACTGTTAGACGTAGAGAGCGGACAAGGGTAATTTGGCATATTTTGGATACATGTAATTCTATAGCCATTATCCAAAAGTGCCTTGGGCGATTTGGCTGGTTATCGAACTAAGCTTAG
The DNA here is from genome assembly GCA_022818135.1 of Saxidomus purpurata. Lineage (NCBI taxonomy): Eukaryota > Metazoa > Mollusca > Bivalvia > Venerida > Veneridae > Saxidomus > Saxidomus purpurata. The sequence continues at coordinate 50,179,638 of JAFMSR010000010.1, forward strand.
ACATCATGCCCATAGATATTTTCACCATGTTTTGTGAAGATAGAATGAAAACTGTTCAACGTAGAGAGTGAACAAGGCTTATTTGGATAATTCAAGGGCCATAATCAAAAAGTATCTTGGGCGATTGGGCTGGTTAGAAATGATCAATATTGACTTTGGCTATCGCTTCTGTCAATATTACCCTCTTCTGGTTAATATCACATCATATCCATTACCCCACGATTCCATAATTATATAGTTTTTGGAAACGGTAAACATAACTTAATAATTATAGTAACATTGTTGTGAAGAATAGCCCGATTTCACATTGTTAGATAGATTTTGGACATTATTGCAATAAAATACATGACCAGTCTTGATTTATAATGAAAATGTTTCACAAAACTTGTTGAAAATAAAATCACCGTTGCATTTTTTCGCAAACAGAGGAAAACTATTTTTGGTTCATTGTTTACACATTTGGAATAAATACAGTAGATTTACTCTAGTCATCAACCAGCATTTTATATATACTGAATAATATGAAAAAAAAACAACAACAGATAAATAACATGAAAGCATACACACCAGTCCTGTTCGCATTTTCATTATTAAATTTAGACTACTTTATTTAATTATGCTACTAAACACAGTATTATAACCGACCTGATAATTGCCCGTTATCGATATTTGCCCTAAATATTTGCCTGTATCAATCTTTGTCATAAATGATAACTACCTCTTAGCGATCTATGATATAAATATTATTGTATTAACCTGTCGCAAATCTTTGACATAACTGATAACTGCTTGTCACCGATCTTTGGCATAAACAATAACTGCCTGTCACCAATCTTTGACATAAATGATAATTGCCTGTCATCGATCTTTGGCATAAACAATAACTGCCTGTCACCGATCTTTGACATAAAAGATAACTGCCTGTCATCGATCTTTGGAATAAATGATAACTGCCTGTCACCGATCTGTGACATAAACAATACCTGGCTGTCACCGATCTTTGACATAAATGATAATTGCCTGTCATCGATCTTTGGCATAAACAATAACTGCCTGTCATCGATCTTTGACATAAAAGATAACTGCCTGTCATCGATCTTTGACATAAATGATAACTGTATGTCACCGATCTGTGACATAAACAATACATGCCTGTCACCGATCTTTGGCATAAACAATAACTGCCTGTCATCGATCTTTGACATAAATGATAATTGCCTGTCACCGATCTTTGACATAAATGATAACTGCCTGTCACCGATCTTTGACATAAAAGATAACTGCCTGTCATCGATCTTTGGCATAAATGATAACTGTCTGTCGCCTATCTTTGACATACATGATAACTGCTTCTCACCGATCTTTGACATAAATGATAACTGCCTGTCATAAATCTTTGACATAAATGATAACTGCCTGTCGCCGATCTTTGGCATAAATGATAACTGTCTGTCGCCTATCTTTGACATACATGATAACTGCTTCTCACCGATCTTTGACATAAATGATAACTGCCTGTCGTAAATCTTTGACATAAATGATAACTGCCTGTCGCCGATCTTTGACATAAATGATAACTGTATGTCGCAGATCTCTGATATAAATGAAAACTGCCTGTCATCTTTGACATTAATGATAACTGCCTGTCGCCGGTCTTTGACATTAATGATAACTGCCTGTCGTTGAACTTTGATATAAATGAGAATTACCTCTTACCCATTTTAAGAACAAAATGAATCATAATTCCCCTTTTCCGCTTTTTCTATGATACATGTAATTGTAATATTAAGCTGTTGATCATTGACAACACTAAAAATTGCCACCTATCGATATTGTTTCCTAAATGATAATTATCCGTATTTCATATCCTTACTTGCATGTTATCATTTTTAACATTAAATGATGATTGCCTTATATCGGTCGTTGACATAAAGATATCTACTAAAAAATGTAAAACCCCTTACAAAATTCTGTTTTACAATATAAAATACGGAAAATTAAATCTATGATAATATAAAACAACTTAATTACAAATTAAAAATAAATCAGTTTATTGCTAACTGCCCCAAACATATCCTATTAGTTGCTGGTATCAAAGATGGACACGACATAAAATAGTAGGGTCTTAAAGCTGCTCGCTCTAAGATTTTGGTAAAAAAAATAAAGTTCTTCAAACTGTATGTAAATAACGTATTTTAGAACATATAGTCATATAAAAAGACTCCAGTTTAAATTCCTGTCACCAGGAACGTAGAATATACAGGGATACGCAACGGGTAGCGATAATCAATAAAGCATTTGAATATGTGCGTCGTGCTATCGATTTTCTTCCGACAGCTTACCTGTAGTAGCGCCTTATCAAGTTAATCGAACGCATAACGCAAATTGACCGATATCCAAGTACCCCCATCGTAGTATTTAACCGATAGCGTCAACATTTGTTTTTCAATTTTCTTCAAATTTTCAGTACATAACCAAAAAATGTTTTTCTCTATAGCAATGTAAAAAATTAATTTACTAAATTGACATTAGATACGAAATATTTTGAGTTAAACACGGATATTCTACGATTTTCGGCCTTGCAAAAAGTTGGCTGATTTTTTTTTATGAACCACATGTCAAACATATAAGCTGGTTACTCAAACAATTCTTAACTGATTTTCTTAAAATTTACTGCAATTTATCATGAAATATTTTTTACACGTCCCAATATAAAATTTATTCCTACAAAAATAAAAGATTAATGCAATATTGCAATTTCAAAAAGCAGGCGGCGCGCACTCCCGTAGTTTCACGCGATGATTTCACATGTAAATTTTTGAGTTAACTGTAAATATTTTCGATTCTTATATAGATATTCATAAAGCAAGCATTCAATGTTTTTCATGATTATAAATATATAGTCACTCCTACAAATTACTGTAATTTTTTTATTTTAAGTTAAAATTTCGAGCATTCCGCGATCTTTCAACTTTTCGTGTGCCGGCTTCGCATGGAAAACAATATTTATATGATCAGTTTCAACATTTAACAATGTTTAATTTCTGGTTAATTTCAAGTAAATGATATATAGACAGTAATAACATAAATCATAGATTCAATTGAATTGTTTAATTATTATAGAAATAAGAAATAATTGCACGTCAAAAGAATGATGTTAATTTTCTTTCAACCCGACTTGCAAATTTTAATTAGCCAATCAACCAATTACGTGATTGAGTCAAAGACCCTAAAACCTAACAGTCAAACTAAATTATGTTTGGTACGTTTGAACCTGTCGGTCTTTTTCAAGAAATAACTTTGTGGCGAGTAAGAACAATAGAACTGTTAGCACAGTTGATTCGCACATATTTAATCGTAGGTACTCATTTGAATTCCATGTTTCCGAGAATAAAGCTAGTCAGGGATCTCGTCAAACAGTTGCAAAGTTTCTGTGTGTCTACATGTTTTTTTTTATTTACAATGGCTTCGAGTAGTAAAGGAATATACATGTGAAGACTCCGGCTCTAGTTCTAGTGACGAGGATTTTAGTGCTGAACAACATAGAAAGAAACATAAACCCAATGGCACTGATCAGACAAAACATAAAAGAGAGCCTATTTATGCATGTGACGTGTGTGAGAACTATTCTGCTACTTAGATGTAGAACTATTATCATCAGGTCTTGGAAAATCCTAGAAATAAAATGAACAATGTGCTATTTTAAAATTTTAATGTATGCTACGGATACGCAATAAACAACATCATCAAATAATAAATAGATTGTATAAAATGGAATTCCTTGACAGTAACTACCGGTTTCTATGGACATCTATACACGACTCCCAGAGCCGCACCTACACGGTGCACCAGCCCACCACCTAGAAAAATAAAAAAGTTTTGATACAGAATTACATTGGGTCATGAATTTGCATTTCGTCCAGTTAATTGAAAACACCCTGCTATCATTGAACCAGTCAAGATTGGTTCGACACTTGACCCGAATGCCGGTGGTTTGAATCTCAAAAACAGCACTTGATAAGACTGTTCCCGAAACAGCTAGTGACAAGATAGATAGATAAAGCTGTTAACTCCTCGTAAAAAGGATACCAGTGCATGTATATAGTGTTTTACACAATGTATCTAAGAAGCTTCATCTCTATACGTAGCTGCTTAAAAATGGCACAAACAGCCTTAAAATATAATATGAAAAAATCATGTTTTTTTTCATGGTCCTGTATAAATTTATTATCATCGCCAAAAATAATGTCCATTCTATTCAATACACCCTGCATTGAAGCTAAAGTATAGCTAATTTTCGAGGAGTATTTGAAAATATAAGGACCATTTATTTTTAGCTCTTACACGATTCGGACGTTTCAAACTGGAAACACCTACTTTTGTAAACAAAGCTATAAAAACGTTTACAAGGCACGTATAATCTCCACGGCGGCAAATAGCATATACAATAAATTACGTTAACTACGCCCAGCTTCGAGGTTCACCGTTATCTACGCCCAGCTTCGCCCAGCTACGTTGGAAACGATAACTACGCCCAGCAACATAGCTAGACGATACCCCTCCCACTATCTGCATTAAATTTACTGCCATCTGTACTAAATTGTCCCCATTTTATAACAAATTTAATAAAGTTGTACATATATATATCCCCGTCCCACATGTTAAAGTGTTCAATTACTTATTTTGGCGTTAGATATGACCTGACTGATTTGGGTTGTTTATTTGGGGAGGTGTGCTTCATTATTTTACACTATTCTTAAAACATATTATATAATATATTATACTAGGTGAACAGCTGGTCTGTCACTCTAGAATAATCACTAGAGACATCATTTAGAAATTTAGGACATAAATAACTAATATAAGAGATATATTTAATAAATATAGCCGTTTACAAATTTATACCGTCACGCTGCTCTAGCGATACGGTAGCGGCAGTAAGTTGAATATAAACCAATACTATAGTGCGCTATACAATCAATACACAAGCGCTGGTACGTTACGGCTTTTAAGAACATATTGTGACCACTGTAACTGCTAAAATTACGGCTACGGACAGTAGCAAATTATTAATATTCTGACATCTCTGTCAAGAAAGTTGAGAAATTTTTCATAAGAAGTTTATATCATAATATTAATCTGACACATTAAAATAGCAATAAATTAATACAAATTGTTGATAATAAAAAACACATGAGTAATAGAAATACTACTAGAGGTATGTCGGCCAGGCTAGACCCTAGGAAACACCCTCTGGATATTTCCAGAATTCTTGGGCAGCCATTAGATGGTGGGCATACCCACAGAATTACATGTAATACAGCACGTTTTACGTGCGTGATACGAGCAAATAAAGGAAATCTAGTTAAAGAATTAAGCTTAAAACAACTGTCTAAGGAAATTTCGATGAAATTCAAAAATGTAAGCAAAATAACACCGTTGGCTTCCGGCGCGGTTCTACTGGAATTTAATTCCAGCGCGGCCTTATCAACCGCATTAAAGAACAGGACTCAAACCATGGGAGGGTTGGAAGTGTTGACGGCTGTGCCGTCAACAATCCAAACCTTCGATGTGGTCATACACGGGGTACCGGTAGAGGAAGACATTAACACTCTGATTAAATTATTGGAGTATTCAAGTGATCGGGGTGCATGTCTGATCAATGCAATCCGCCTCAAGAATAAGAGAGGTAAAGAAAGCGGTGCGGTAAAACTCACATTCAGTGGGGCATGCCCCCTGAGTGTGCAACTCAGAGACACAAATATTTCTTTTCAAACTGAAACATACGTACAGCCTCCCCTGAGGTGCTTTAAATGCCAGGGGTTTGGCCACATAGCAAACAGGTGCCCCCATCAGGTGACATGTGGTAGATGTGCAGGGCACCACCCAATAAAAGAATGTAATTACAAAAACATTAAATGCTGCAACTGTGGAGCTAAACACATGGCCTCATATAGAGGTTGCGTGGAATATTTCCACGCTACCTGCATTCAGGCCGTGGCTAAAAGGGAGAGGGTCCCCTGGGGTAGGGCTTCAGCTATAGTCCAAAAAGAAATAGCTAAATCTAAAGAATTAAACCTACAAGAACAAGAGGAGGAGGAGGCAAGAGAATATTTTGAAAGAGCAGCTAGACAAACCAGTCTCCCCAACAAGGTAACCTCCAATAACAAGAATGCAAGTGTGAGAGAAAAGGGCGCCCCCATAAAAGTGGGGCTAGAGTGTGAGAATTTAAAGGACTCAAACAATATGTCACCTCTTTCTCTCAAGGGCCATAACTCTCCCCACCAGAGCATTAAAAAAAGTTTCTCGGAGGTGGTAGGCACGATGACCGACCAAACAAAAACACCTGAAAACAAGGGCATAAACTCAGATATTAGTTTAAAGAAGTCGGCATCAACCCCTTTAAATTATAGCTGTTTAGGTAGCCCGCTCAGGGGGGAAATATCGGTCTCGGACAGTTCAAATCAACTGACCGAGTCCGACGACGGTACCTGCGACATCACTGACCAGGACTCAATTATATCCGTCCACCCCTCCCTTTGCACTAACAGTAGCTCCACAGAAAATTCTACCAGTAAAATTAGTCCACTCAAAAGCAGCAATATTAACAAGAGTTATTGCAATCTATCAATATCAGGATTAGTGGCCATTCCTAATGAACCCATGGTTAGTCCTCCGAGTATAAACGGAGAGGGGGCACTCGAACTAGTCAACAAGTCTCAACAAACCTCACCGGCTGTTCCCGGTGAGCGCCATGTCAGGTTCCCTGATACTATTAATATCAGAGAGCCTGGTCAAAGGGCTATTGTAGTGTCCCTAAATGATATTACAAGTTTGGTTACAAAAATCATTCTTAGCAAAGCAAAACCATCCAAAAATAGGTTACATGGGTATGTCAAGACCCACATCAGCAAGAGTCTGGGCATGAGCATCAGCCCAGGCGGTATTCCAATAACTAAAAAAATGGAAAAACCAAAAATTAGGGTGGTGCCCAAAGGAGTAACCTCAATGGTAGGAGGAGGGTATACCCCCCATGTAACTCCTAAAAAACTTAAGTCTTCTAGAAAGGACCTAAACAAATTACTCCAGTCTAGACTTGCTGTCAGACAACTAAACAACTAGTGTTCTCAGTGAGAGTATCATTAATACTTATTTACTTAACCAATAATGGACATACCAATTAATTTAATATCTTTTAATGTTCAGGGCTTAAGCTCTGAAAAACATACAGAGTTAAAATTGTTTCTCTTTAACAATCCGTCTGTAAACGTTATATGTTTACAAGAAGTTAAATGGACTGAAACATGTAGTAAAAATATTCCCGGGTACCATTTGGAACATAAACAATTTAAAACAAATCCCCAGGGCCAGAGTTATGGCGGCCTAATCATGTATATAAAACATGGATTAAATTATGAAGTTATATCTACTACCAATCCCATGAATGACAAGGGAGAAGTAGCATTTGAGGTTCAGTTAGTCAGGGTCTATACATCTAAGAAGTATATTTCTTTGGTTAATCTCTATGCAAGGGATTTCGATCAATCTTCCTTATTACCTTTAGGTCAAATATTAACTAAGGATGGCATATTACAACAGTGTCTTGTAACTGGTGACTTCAATGCACACCATATTAACTGGGGTTCTGAATACACCAATAAAAAGGGGTCAGAGTTATGGTATTGGGCAGAAGACATTGGTATTATATTGCTCAATGATGGTTCCCCCACTAGACTATGTAAACATAGAGGCACCTTGACTAACATTGACCTCACTTTCTGTCACCCAAAATTAGCCACTGTTTCAACATGGGGGGTCTTAGAGGATAACATGAACTCAGACCATTTTCCTTTATACATCACCATAAATGGCAAATATAAACCAAATTGTGGTGATACCCAGTCCAAATTCAATTTTGATAAAGCGGACTGGCTCCTGTTTCAACAACAAAGTAGAAATATATCCCATAATGATGTTTTTGATCCTAGTGTTGACTCTCACTGTAGTAACTTGACCTTGCTCACACTGGAGATAGCGGGTAAATCCATCCCCGTGTCTAAGGGAGGCCAGGCCCAGCGGAACACAGTTCCCTGGTGGTCTGATGAGTGTCGGTCAGCAGTAAAGGCAAGAAAAAAGGCTCTGAAAACTTTCAGAAAAAATCCTATAGAGCAAAATCTCATAACTCTTAATTTGGCTGAAAAGCACTGCAAACAGGTTACCCTGGAGGCCAAAAAACAGAACTGGCAACAGTTCTGTGAATCCGTCTCAATGAAGAGATGTAATGCCAAGATGTTTTGGCAGAAAATTGACAGGATTAAGGGGATTACTAGAAATCCCATACCTTTGCTCAAGTTAAATAACAGCGTTGCATTGTCAAATAAAGAAAAGGCACAATTTCTAGTCAATCATTATAAACAGGTTTCCAGCCACTCAAATATGCATGCTGACACGTTAAAATACCAGGCAGATTTTGAAACTCAATATCAACACCTGGTATATTCTCAAAATGAAAATAACAATAATAACACCATACTGAATATGGCCTTCAGTTTACAAGAATTAAAAATAAATATAAAAAATAAAAAGAATTCTGCACCAGGAACGGACAGAATCAGCTATGAGCTATTTAAACATATGCCAGATTCCTTGCTAGAGCTATGGCTAGCACTCTTCAACAGGGTATGGGTGGAGGGTGTGTACCCGGAGGTGTGGAAGGAGGCCTGTGTCATACCTCTGCATAAAGCTGGTAAGAATCCAGCTGAGCCTAAATCATATAGGCCTATAAGTCTCACCTCCCATGCTGGTAAAATAATGGAAAGCATGGTGAAAGCCAGACTCGAGTACCTCTTAGAGTCTAATAACATCTTAAACCCATTTCAATCAGGGTTCCGCAAGGGGAGAAGTACCCTTGATCAACTAGTGAGACTTCAACATGATATTATCTCAGCTAAGAATAGGTCCAGATCAGTTTTGGCAATATTTCTGGATCTAACGGCAGCTTTCGACCTAACGTGGTCTTTTGGGGTCTTATTTAAACTAAGGCAGTACGGTGTGACAGGGCATTGCTTCCAGTACCTCAGATCCTTCCTGGAGGGCAGAAAGATTAGAGTAAAAGTTCAAGGAGAACTGTCTGATGAGGCCGAGCTAGAAAGAGGTACTCCTCAGGGCGCGATACTGTCCCCATTATTATTTTCTCTCATAATAAATGGGCTCCCTGAAACTCTCAAGGGATCAGGGATGGTTATAAGCCAGTTTGCAGATGATTCTGGAACATGGAAAACTGGGTCCAATTTGGTCAAACTTGCCAAAGATGCACAGGCAGGATTGGACTCTCTGGGAGGTTGGGCTAAAAACTGGGGTTTCAAAATTTCAGAGACAAAAACTGTAGGCATACTATTTGGGTTACAACCTCAGCACACTTTGAACGTAACTTTAGATGGCACACCAATAAATTTTGTAAAAGTTGCCAAATTTTTAGGAGTTACTTTAGACAAAAAACTCACATTTGAGCAACATATCAAAGAACTGGTCACCAGGTGCCAAAGAGACTTGCAGGTCATGAAAAAACTTAGATATACAGACTTTGGTTCAGATAAAGGAAGTCTGTTAATGCTATACAAGTCTCTAATACGTTCAAAAATAGACTATGGTGCACAAGTCTATGCTAGTGCAAACTTATGTCACCTCCGAAAGCTCGACATCATTCAGAATAAGGCCCTCAGGTTGGCTCTAGGAGCACTGCCATCCACTCCTGCCTACCTGGTTGAACTGGAGGCGGGGGTGCCACCCCTGCGTCTTAGGAGACAGGAGCAAATCCTCAAGTACTGGGCGAGAGTCAAGGCTAGGACCACTAATCCTGTCAATGATATTATAGGACAGGGATACTTTGTTAGGTCATGCTTTAAAAACCACATGTTGCCTTTTGGGGCTATGGTACAAGAAATGGCTGAGGGGTGTGACATCCATAATATGACTGTGGCTGACCAGGCCCCATGCGGTCCTGCACCCTGGACTCTCACTTTGCCTGATGTTGACCTTACACTACAGCACAAAGTTAAGAAATCTGATCTGGTTCATCTCGCCAAGTCAGAAACTCAAATACATTTTGATAATAAATATTCAGATCATCTTCACATCTACACAGATGGGTCAAAAGATCCTGACTCAGGAAAATGTTCCTCTGCAGTTGTTATTCCATACAAGCAAGAAAAAATAATAAATAGAATCCCAAACCATACCTCTATATACACTGCAGAAATGATTGCCATAGATACTGCTATGAGCTGGGCTTTAAATCACAAACATCAAAAAGTGGCTATTTTCTCAGATTCACTATCATCACTAATTTCAATGGAATCAAATAATAGCCACTCAAGACCAGAATTACTGTCAAAAATCTTAATTAAATATAATCAATGCCTAAACATAGGTATCCAAGTTACCCCAGTGTGGTGCCCGGCTCATATAGGCATATCAGGCAATGAGAGTGCAGACAGTGCAGCCAAATTGGGTCTGGGAATGCCCGCAGTCACACTAAATATTCCATACTCCCCCACTGAAGTCTATGCCAAGATTCGAACCTATGTCCTGGATAAATGGCGGGAAGATTTGAAGTATAAATCATTCATGCACACTTTCCGCAGAAGCACGGTGGGGCTCAGCCGCCCAATGGACTACTCTACTAAATATAGAGTAGATAAGTCAATTACCCGGCTGAGATTGGGCGCAAATCTACTACCTGCAAGCGCAGGCCAGTATATTTTAAAAGTGGCACCGGTTTGCCCCCAATGCAGTGTGGAATATGACACCCCTCATCTCCTATTTGACTGCACCGCTTTACACTCACAGAGACAGGTATTTAAAAGTGAAATGTCTAAATTGGGTCAAGAATTTAATATTAAAAATATCCTTGACCCAAGTAAAGCATTAAGTAAATCAATTTATAAATTATTGGAAAACTACTTAGTTGATTGCCAAATGACTGATAAAATATAAATAACAGTCAATCAATTTAATATGTTCCCCACAAGCTTAAAATCCTTTTAATTCTGTATATTTATCTTATTTTTATCAATATATAATTAATGGTATAATCTATTCAGCCATCTCTTAGAAGAATATTTTCTTCTTTATAAGCATTTATATAACTCCAGTCTATTAAAACAGTTGTTTGCTAAATTACTGTAACTATAAATCTTTAAAATCTATATACTACAACATCAAAGATAAGATATTCTATAAATAGAATATTACTTTAAAACATGTCAATTACTTTTGGCTTCCTTACACAATAACAGACTAAAATCTGTATCTGGATTTTTCTTTTTAGTAAATAATATTTTTAGTATATGACTGCATAAATATGCTTACATTAGCTTGTGGTGAACAATCAAACTTATATGCCTGTCTCTGTGGGGTCTACACAAAGATTATCCTATTTACACACAGCATAAATATAATAATTATAAATAATAATAGTTAATGTACCGGTCTGTGTACCTTTTCCTTATTTGTATATTACAATCAAATTCTTCACCAATTTAATAATTCAGATTATTGTTGGAATAAGCATACCCCATTTGTGTAATTCCAATCTTTTCACATATTATTATAAGATTCTTTCTAAAAAACAATGGTGTAGACTATGATCAGAGAAGCCATGCGCGTGAGGATTGACCATACAGCTGGTGACTCTGAACATAAATTCTACTTCAACGTAATAACTGTAATATCTACTGGATATATTAATATAATTAAAACCATATTACTACAAATTGCACTGTTATATTGATCTCCGGCACCTATTCGGCCTACTATCTCATTATAAACAAATATTTGTATTTCTTGAGGAAACCTTTTTACAAACACTAAACCAACCAATTTAACCAAGCCGGTATTACCACTCTCTCATTTGGCATAGCCTATCACATACTTATAAAGAACTATTTGAAGTTATATTAATTTACTTGACATTAAAAAAAATCAACCTTAAGACATGAAAACTGTATTTTTTCATTTGGTTGTATCAGTTTTCTGCTTCTGCTTAAAAATTGCACTACTACTACCTACATCTTTTTAAATGGAATGTTTACACAAAGATCTTTGTTTTTCATATCAATCTTAGCAGTTTTTTGATTTTTAAATGGAATGTTTATACAAAGAGCTTTGTTTTTCATATCAATCTTAGTAGTTTTTTGATAAAAACACTTATATATGAAGCAAATACCACTTGTAGTATTTTAATAATTAAATACTTGGACTTTATCAGTTGCTTTCAGAAAATTTTTTCCTTTCAACAGAAAAATCACAACATCCAGTTTACTACAACATATCTGAATAACACTATATACTCTAGTTATAACATGCCCACAAATTTATGTAAGATTTTATTTTATATAGCTACTGTTGTAATCTGACAACAGCAAATTTATTAATCACCATCTGAAAGACATGTATTTCTACTATCAAAAGTACATGTAAAAACTGATAGAAATTTTACTCACCATATATAAAGACTATGGCAAAGCAGCACTGTATACACTTAATCCTTGTAGTTTGAAATCTTTCATCTGCTCATTAAAGAACATCTTCATTACTTAATAACACAACTGGGGTCACATAGGAAGTATCACAGTACATTTTTCATATTTACATATTTTACCAACAAACACTGTTACCACCCTTTCCTTTTTCAGTACAATAGAATTTGAGAAAATAACACCTTAAGATATGAACTGTAAATTATACTTCAAATAACTTCTTTTATATGATTTTCATTTCTCAGGTTTCAATGTTGTTAATATTTAAAACTGTTCATATTCATCACTACACTTCTAAGTGTTGTTTTTACATCCTCAAAAAACTGTTGTTTCAAACTCTTTTATAAATATTCATGCAATTTTTTTTATCATTGAAACACAAGATTCCTGTAGAATATTCTATTTTTTGAATTATTATTAACTCCAAATTAATCAATCCATATATTTTTTCAATGAAACCTCTACTACACACGCGTGTAGAAACTCTACTAGTTTAACATAGGAAGCAGAGCACTGAGAATAGTGACGTTTTATACCACGTGACATACTATAAATATAACATAATCCGTATAAATACAGCAATTTGTAACCTCTCAAACTTAAAGTTTTTTATGTTTAGATGGAAAAAATTACTATGATTCGGTAATTTAATATATCTAGTATAAGACTACGGGGACGAAATCTGACTGACTAGTACGGTTACAGAGATATCAATGAAACGAGTAGCACCATTTCCAGCTTTTTCTAAAGGTCCAAAAATTTTAAAAAATCAAATAAAAATTTTTTAACACTTACATGTAGGAATCTTGGCATCGGTAACTACACATATATATATAAAGTTATTAAAAAGTAATAAATATTGAGGGAATAGTACTCTAAAAAAATTTTTACATCGATTTACGCTATTCTCAAAATAACCAATTTTCATCATTTTTTGACACCCTCTAAATAAATTTAAATAAGACCTTTAGAAATTTTAAAATTAGACATATGTGGAGACAAATGGCTAAATGACTTAAAAAAAGAAAAATATTACATAAAAACCTTCTTGTCTTAATATGACAATCAAAACACAGAGCGACTTTTTGTTAGTAAAACTCAAATAATTTCCTTTGTACTCTGTAGAAAATAAGTGATATTTTGCGGTGGATGGACCTAACTTGGTGCTGGAGATCATATCTATATAATTACTAAATATCTAAGCTCTACAACGTTTGTAAAATAGGGAAAACTTCACTTTCCCCTTTTTTTTATAATTCGAGTACATACCTTTAAATATGCTTCTTTTTCTGATTCTCTATCAGTAGTAACAAAAATGGAGTACACACCTTTAGTAATACGATAGAGTAAATATTATGGTCACGTGATATCTTAGGTAGAAATTTTTTTTTTTATGCTTCTAGCTATACACACAACAAACACAGACCGGCACTCCACGTTATACTTTTCCTTTTTTATACTAGGAAAGTAAATTTTACACTCTCTATGGCAAATGAGGATAGCCTCGCTTGCCGGGTGGGATTGTGCATACTATATATAGTCATCTTTTAGTAAAGGTTTACAGCTCATCTTTCTGGTACTTCGCCGTTTCTGGGAAGTTGATTCTGTTGTCAGAGAGACGAGTTAACTCTCTGGACAGAACAGACATTCGTACAGTCGACCAGAAAGTGAGCATAAAACCGGATATTTATTCTTTCTTCAACAAATAAGAAGTTCAGGACATGCACCCAAACTCACGCTAGAACCCGGAATGTCCTGTGATAGCCTTTCTACACAGTTCACATGGGTTCGATGATAGTTTGCTCAAATTCCGTCCTCGCTTTTAAAGTATATAACGCGCCGGTTAAGCCAACGTGTACATAAATAACTAGATATATTTAACACTGTTTCCTTTTTTCTCTTTTTAATATGCTATCTATACCCTGGATAATTTTTTTATGTATATATATATAATATTGCTTATAGTTTTAATAGTTCATTGTTTTATAGTGGTCCTAGAAAGGAGCCGTTAACGGAAGTCTTCCCTTTTAATCACTCATCTTATTATGTATCCAGGGTATATAAATTGTTATTTTTATTGATATTGACAAGGTATAACACAGGGTACACACAACAGTTAAAATTTTAGGGAGGGCATAAACGCTATGGTACCTACCATGACAAGTCTCCACAATTAATTATATAAATAGCAACTTTATATGTAAATAGATCTGTATATATGTACAAATTTACCATGCAGCTGGCTGCATTAGTATGGGCTCTTGTAACAGTGGAGCACCAGCTATCCTGAGCCCATACTAAGGTGAGCCCCTCTCATATATATTAACAAAGGGGGTCTCACCTCATAGTAGGTACCACGATTTCAAACAGCGGATAACGGGCACAATTTCATTAAACATTCAACTAAAATTGAATTCAGCAGATATGAGTTATATCCTAGACCTCATATCAGGCATATAGATACCCTGTGAAAATTATTTTAAATTTAGGAAAAATCTTAAATTTTTGTTTTTTAAATTATATTTAAAATCTTAAATAAATAGTATAATTTTATATAACTTTACTGTTTTAGAAACCTGGCTGGCATGCCTACTCACTAAAATGACTAATGGAGCTGGAGTGCAAAACCAGATTGACCTACTTGTAAAACGCTCTACAGCCGTAAATCTGTCCAATGACGCAGCGAGCACTTGCTCCGCTGCGACCAATGAGAATTAAGTAATTCTCTTAATTCAAATTGGGTCACCTTTTTTGCACCCCAGCTCCAGAAGCCAAACCATATAACTTAGGAACATAGTAATTACATTTTCGAATAGGACATTAATAGACAAAAAAAATGAGTGGTCACACTTATATAGTTCTATGAAAAATAAAAAAGTTATTTAAAAATTAAGAATTTTAATAAAATTGTACATGATCAAAAATATGTTTTTAAAACCATAAGGTTCTTTTTAAGCTGCACGAATGTCTTACATTCGTCTCTAGGTCCCATAAACTACCAAGCGGGTTGACTACAACAAGCTTGGAGCTTTATGGGAATTACATACGCACCTCCACACGTGGCAAATGGTATACTTACCATTTCACATATGTAATAAAATATAAATATTTGTAAGTCACGCTCGGTCATATGGCAATAGCCAAGTACCGAGGGTAAACAACCCCATTCAGTCAGTTCGGACGCCATTTGCAAATCTGACCGATTTTACGAACTCAAAATTACTGACGAGAAAGCGAAACTGTAACTATTGTTGTGTTCATAGCCAAAATAAAACTATTATTTGCGAGAATCTAGGCTCAATTAAGCTTACTATTGCCTGATATTGTTGTTTTTCATCACTTTCCGGGGTCATGTCTCGGCTCTTTGACAAACAAAGAACAAATCGGTGAGAAAAACAAATCCGATAAAACAATGAAATAAGCGTCATTACGAGCAATTTAAGTAAAAAATAAATAAAATGACACTTACCTTTCATAAAATTAACACTGAACCATCTAATTTGTTAATATTAATAATGATGCGAGCAGATTTTACATGTTGATTTCACCGGTTAAAAAACAAAATGGCGGATGCGGAAGGCACTCATAATCCATAAATTCAGCGGCGACCAATCCCGTTGATTCTACGTTCCTGCTGTCACGTATATCTTTAAATTTCAAATAATACGCTACATACAATAGAAAAAGAAAATCAACGCACTAATAAGTTTAAACATTTATCGACATGTTTCGGCCGTAAAGCCGTCTTCAGAATAAATGTATGCTTCTTTCTCCGCGACTCGAGGGTCTAAGGAATGATTCTGCATATTCTATGTTTAAAAATACTTTTTTCAAATGAAATTTAACTCTGAAAATCTTAGATAACTATTCATTATTCCTCTTAGAAACACAATTTAATGCAGTCATTTGTTGTTTACACAAAATTACCTGATATGTTATGACCTCTGACTCTCTGATACACTCTGACACTTTCTCCGCGATCCGAGGATTCTGATTGGCTGAAATTGGGATGTTCCATTATGTGCTTCCCACACTTTTTACAGGTAAATTCAGTAAGTATGTTTTAGACGCAAGGGAAATAATCACTCCTGACGGATAAGAATTTTCAGCTTATTTCCATGAAATATGTTAAAATGGAGTAGTTTTTTTAAAAACTTTTGAAGATAAAGGTATTTTTTACATGATAATTGTTCAAATACCTGCTTGATTCGCATGATTTTTCTCGTAAACGTGTAAAATCGCTCGATATCAAACTTGCATAGAATCCAGATGTTTGGAATTATTTCGAGTGCGACCATTCGTCGGAAATAACTATCACGCGAAACCATTATGACGTCACATCCGTAAGACGGACGCGAACGTCAACGTGCAAAATAGCGCATAAACAGTTTGATTATTTCAACAATATATAGATATGGATAAAAAAGGATGCAGCGGTTTTAATTTCAAAATATCATTAAATACATGGTTTAATATTAAAACCAACATACCCATATTAATAGAAAATTCACAAATAAGTACAGTGAACTCCGTTTATAACGAACTCCTAGGGAACATTTAAATTTAAGAAAACTCGGGCAGATAAAATGCGTTCGTTTTATCCGGAATTTCGTTATATCCGGGGTCGTTATATTCGGAGTATACTGTAACAATAATTTTTAAACAGAATACAAAATGCTGGTGTTTAGACCGTCCGGGATTTTCGTACATAGTTTATTGTGTTTATAAATAAAACGGTACCAAATTTCAAATTCCAGTATAAACATACAGTGTAGCGGTGCCGTGTATTCGACATTTTCAATCGATTTCTGCAAATTCCTACCAAGATTTTTGCTTAAATTTTTATTTTAGCCTTTGATTTTATATGAATGTATAAGTTTGTCAATTTTCAAAAATAACATTTTTTCAACGGCAACTGAGAACGAGCAGCTTTAAAAGAAAATCACAATGTATTTGGAAAAGACATAGATACTCGGGGTTTGGACAGAAAAAAAATTGAATCTCGTTTTCACCTTTAAGTTAGTATGTCCTATATATATGACATTATAGTGTGAAAACAAGAATTTCAAAAAAAAAAAAATCAATTATTTTTTTCTGTCCGAACCCCGAGTATCTAAGGGAAAAGACGGTTCATCGAAAATTTGGATTTAGAAGAAAAGAGACTTTTATTTTCATTCTAACGGAATAGTTTGTTTTGAACTTATAAATCATAGTACATGTACATGATATGACCTCATAAGAATTGACTTCTAGATTGAGTGGTTAGAGTCGCTGACTTGAAATCACTGTTACTTGTCATAGATTCGGGATCACGGGTTCGAGCCCTGCTACCGACTATGTCTCGTTATGCAAGAATATTGACAGTTTCCTTAATTTTTTTAGTAATACAGAATGTGTACTGGTTCTACCCAGATGCGATTATTAGGTAATCTACGCGCCTGTAGAAATGATCGAAATACGGTTGAAACGGGCGCTTAACTCGCACAAGAATAACAACAACAACAACAATAACAACGATATCAAACCAAAATTTCCTTACCCCCGAGTCCAGGGTTGACCTCTGCTAGAACAATGAATAATACTCCAATATAAAAATTCATCTTGGTTTGAAAATCACTAACAATAACCCGGATCAATCGTGTGCGGCTTACATTACTATGACATTTACAAATGAAACAGAGAAAAGTGAATAGCTAACAATGAGTAGATCCGCCCGGAAACATGTGACTTTCTTAAGGACAATGACTCATGCCAAGTGTTTGTATAAATACACTACCGAAGCAGACGACAAATGTAATGTCGTCTGATCAGGATTCAAGTTGCCTTTGCAAAACACCCCTATTTAAATAAATAGACTCGCGCAAATTGGAAGTCGATCGATCCCATTGTAAAAATCTGGGTAAAACGTGTGACTTACTGATACAAACATAAAATTTGTCAATGTTACAGTAGTTCATCAAGTAGGTTCTCAACATCCCGGAAGAAGAACAAATAAGCGAGTTACAATAATAATTAATATGATACTCAATCAGTTATTCGTTTGTTAATTTATTTACGAACTGTGTACATTTGTATCTGATTATCATATTAATCCGGGATGAATGAATGAATGAATGAATGAATGAATGAATGAATGAATACATTTGTATCTGCTTATGAATGAATGAATGAATGAATGAATGAATGAATGAATGAATGAATGAATGAAAAAGAAAGAAAGTAAGTAAGTAAGTAAGAAAGAAAGAAAGAAAGAAAGAAAGAACGTACGAATGAACGAATGAATGAGTGATTCCTTTATTGATAACTTGATTAATTGATTAATTGACTGACTGACTGACTGACTGACTGACTGACTGACTGACTGACTGACTGACTGACTGATTAGTTGATTAAGCGTTTGATGGAATATATAAGAATAACTCACCAAGTGATAATACCCACAATCTAGTGGAATACATTCACCAATCATTTATTATCATTAAAAAAAATATTGCGAAAATTATAGATAAACAACATACATATTATACAGTTCCATTCCTACTTAATATTGTTGAACAATAACTAAATCTATTTGGACCATAACAATCATAAATTCACGTTTTGTGAATGTACAATCGCCGATGTACCGGGCTAAATTATAGTATATTAGAATAAAACATTAAACAGAATACTTTTAGCTCTTTTGCTCTAACATGACAGGATCATGCGTTGTAACACCGGATATAGCTCCTTTCGAATAAAGCTCGCCGGGGAGCTGTATACGGTGCACATCAACGAATACAGCTCCCCTACTCAAATGGGAGCTGTATTTTGGATTCTTGTACTTTTTTTGTCGAATAGAGCGCCCCAGTGGGCTGATGCAACATATACGTACCATTCGTTTATACATATACGCGACAAAGAATTTATTATAGAATGACAAGGATCCATACAGCTATTCAGGATGAAGTACTTAGCCCTGGGATGTCTGTCTTTTTGTCCGTACGTTTTGGACGGACAGTTGAATGAAAATTTGAAGTTTAATTCATTTTTGGTGATATTGAAGAATTATTTTCTTTCAATAAACCTTCATTGTTTTCATACGATGGTAGCACGTAAGGCCAAAAGAATGTTGACGGAATGAAGCTCATGTGCATCATGGTGTTCGGCCTGACAGACGGACATATAAGACAATAGACAGGATAGGACAACAGACAGATGCTGGGACAAATAGATGGACGGGATAGATGTAACATACGTTATATTGATCAAGTGTAAGATGTTTTTAGGCAATTGAGGTTCATAATTTCTATCTGTGAACATTTTTAACATATGGACCATGGTTCTTTATATATTTTGATAAAGCAAACATCGGGAGCTTAATTCGAATTTACATATGCTTTGGTTCAAATACATCTCCGCTATCTGTATTCGTTAATGTGCATCGAATACAGCTACCCGGGTAGCTGTATTTGAAAGGAGCTGTATCCGGTGTTACAAAATGTACAATGCGTCGGAGTGGTTGGATTTTGTCAGAAATTAGTGGATAGATAAAGGTGAAAAAAGTAAATGTAAGGATCGAATGCAGTCTAAATGTACATCTGCAACAGAGAAAGTAAACTAAATATACGTTACATGCATAACACTACTATTCATAAGAGAAACTAAATTTCTCGATTTTAAAAGAAATGACTTATATTATACATATAATTATGATAAATATGACCATACATACCTTTTTCTACACTGCAGTGTCAAACGCCTAGGGCACACACATTTCAATCTCCCTTTTTTCGTGCAAAAGAAGGTGATTTGCGGTTGTGATTAAATGTTCAGGTAGTGTAACGGGACTTTATTTTAAAGCATAATCTTCTCTTTTTTGTACATTCTTATTGCTGACCCGTATCAACTCTGATTTGTGATCAACTTTCTGGCATTTTGATTGGTCAAGTTGTTTACATGTTGTGTTGTAGAGTGGGGTTTCCCGATAGCTCATTCCGCCGGCAGACATGTTGTGTTTTGGTTTTACTGAATTCATTTGGAACATTTGATTACTTTGGTATGTACATTGTTTTTTGGGATTCTTGTAGTGTGTGCAGTTCATTAATCATTGTATGTAGCAGTTGTATTATTTATTATGTTTATTGGAAAGTCTATTTATCAGTGTTTATAGATCTATAAGGGGATTTCTGAAACCAAGCTCACTTGTGCCGACCTGTTTCTAGAAAGCTTACATACTGCTTTGTTTCAAATGTTCGTTTTGGGTTTTCATTCGTAAACTGTACTTTTAACAATATATTTCAAGCAGCTAAAAGAATTTTTTTTTTCCAAATTGTCCCTGTATATGTATTAGTTATTGTTCGAGGAAGAGGTCTGCATGGTGTTTATAGACCTGGGAGGGAATTTGTGAACCGTGCGAGCGTAGCGAGCGAGCTTTTCAAATCTCCTCGCAGGTCTATAAACATCATGCAGACCTCTTTGGAGAAAGATAACTGACTTACCTACATGCTGCTTTGTTTTCAATCGTTCATTTTGTTTTTTTTCAGTCATAAACTGTATTTGTAGCAATAAATTTCAATGAATATAAATGAATGAAAGAAGAGAATTTGCTCAAATTTTCCGTATATATTTAACTATTAAAATTTACTACTTTCTACGCCGCTGTAAATGTAATTATCGATATATGCAAATTTATAACGCACGAGAAGTACGTGCTTTTCATGCCCAAAGCGCTATAAATTGTCAAGTCAATTCGCAACATGAATTCAGACGGTTACAAGACAGAAGGCGTTAGACGTCTATGAAGGGAAAAGTTAGATATTTTGCTTTTTATGTCCCCACGTGGAGGGATGAGAAGTTGTGTACTTTGGTTTTAGATTTTATATTGGACATGAGAAACACCAGATTAGTTAGCTACGTGTCAAAGTTTATAATTAAAACAAAATACAAAAAAAATGTAGTCTCATTTCATATACCAAATTGTTCAGAAAAGGCAGTTGAAGTGTTCTATAGTAAATATTTGGTTTATAAATGTTTTGCTACCAGTGCATCACTTACTTTGTACTTAAGATCTAATCTGTATAAAGCAGAGTAGTGAAATTGAAACAAACAATGTCTGTTAAAATACGTGAAAAACTCAAAATGAAAGTGAAAGTAGAGCTGTCAAAAATAAAATTAATAAATTGCTAGCATTTTGCATTGAACTAATATTTTTGTTTTTATCAACTCATAGTAACTAGATTAGTATATTGTACGCTTGATGATAATACATTTCAAAATGATATTTTAAATACAGAAGTTTGATGTTTTCTACATATTTAATAACGCTTTGTGCTCAAATGATGTGCTGTATAAAGCACAAACAACATTTCTAAACCAAACATTTACAACAGAAAGTTTCTACTGCTTTTTCTGAACCTTTTGGTGCATGAAATATGCCGTGAGCTTAGAGCATTTGACTTGCAGAGAAATTGTAGGCAGTGGGCCTACATTTGTCTTTTTCATTCGCTCGACAGCGGAGTGTAGTAGTAAGCGTACGTCTGTCGTTTTGTCCGTGTGTATGTGAGTCCGTAAGACCTTCCGTCCATTTTCCAGGAGTTATATTAACAGTCCTGTCACTATAATACAATAGGGTACGTGTTTTGTTCACTTTTTTGCGACATTATTTACCTGGAAGTCATTAATAATATCTGTTTAAATCCGTAAAATTAATGTTAGGTTTCCGAACATTTCATATAAACAAATACTAGTACCTGATTTATATACATGTATAATATAAAGTCAGCATACGTTCAGTGTGGTTTAAGCGTTGTTTTAAAGTCCCATATGTATTTTAATTACTTATGTTTAGAATAATGATTTTACAGATATAACAATGATAGTTAAAACGCATTGTCAGAAAGTGTTTCTTACTTTTGCAATATAGTTGAAGAAAATACTGTGCTACATTTATAGCATGAACATTTGATAAAAGGTAATGTTAGAAATGGGTTTTCAAACAATTTACTGCAAATTTCGCAAGTAAGGTACCTTTCTTGGTAATTATATACATGTATAAGAGCTACAAGTAAATTTACATTCAAAATGCTAATGGGACTTTAATATTTTTATTTATGTCTAAGATGTAATCTTTGATAAAAATGGGTAGTGAGTAATTCTACCACGTTTTGCAGGATTTAGAGAGAAAAAACGTGCGTGCTTTTCAGCCTGATGCATAACTTTTAACTGCACGATTTACTTTCTATTGAATTGACAACAATATAGGACAGGTCTATAATTTATTTATTTATTGACCACTTTTAAACAAAGGAGTCAGTAGGTAAGAAATATTTCTATTTTCTGTTTTCTATATACGCCGCTGTACAATGCTGTAAATATAACAATCATGAAAATACTGCTAGGATGATTTCCTTTTATTTTCATTTAAACAATCTAATTGTTATTCCCTGCTGTTGCAGTGAGCTTAGGGCAGTTGAATTGCACAGACACTGTCATAGGAGCCCGCTGTCGGGGGTATGCCGTTGCTGGCTTTATTTTGTGTTAGAACCAAGCTAACAAAATATGATCTCATCTTTGTCGGATTTTAACTTTTATAAGAAAAATGTCTTTATATACGTCATGTATTTCAAATGCTGTGAAGTAATTCCAGCAGAGAAAAGTCTCACGTACCCAGCTGGGATCGAACCCGGACCTCCAGCATAGGAAGCGGACACCACAACCACGTCGCTAAAGGGTTAACCCAATAACAAAGCTGTTGGAAGTGACCTATAGACACTACACTATAAATAAAGATAAAATAAATATAAAAAATAAATTAATTAAAACAAATAATTCCATAACCAGTTACATATTGAAAACTATGTTATATCTGTTTATCTTATGTCTGTATTATCTTTATGTCTTGCCCACTCAAAATAAAACTTACTGTATTGTATTGTAGCTCTATGCACACAATCGTGTAGTACAGATAACATCCGCTTTAATTTACATGTTTTCAGTTACAAACGTTCATATTTTCTTATATTTCACATTTAAATTCAAATGCTTTTCCTGTCTATCGTTTTGACCATTTTACGCTACGATTTCATGACAGTGTTCGAAAGCGATTTACAATCAAGGATAAGTTAGGAGTTTATTTAGTCAAATTTTAACAATTAAGAAACCCTAAGGGAGCGAGCGGTAACGAGCGACCGGGGTTTCTTAATTGTTAAAATTTGACTTCATAAACTCTAACTTACAAAGTGTTTAACCTCATTTGACCTTTTGCATAGCCACCGACATGTATTGTGGCACGGACCTATGTGTTTATAGGTCCATGATTGTGGGACGAGCTAAAGTGCTTTCTATTTAGAGCGATCTCTAAATGAATTAAGTGATTTCAGTAGGTAGTTTTAATGAAAAAGAAAGACGTTTATTTGAAAATCTGAGCGATTTGATTGGTGGGCAAATAGGGTCAAACACTAATTTTGAAACTAGTTTTAATAAATGAAATTTTCCAACACAGAAACTTTAGCTATTTCTAAGTTATTCTAACAAAAAAAGTCCACTCTTTAAATTATTCATTGAAATTTACACGGGTATAACATTCTCGCTTAAGTCGTGTTACATTTCTTGTGTATATTTGAAATTTTGGTACGTGGATTTCGTGCAAAACGTTTAGATTTCATGCCTAACAATGCATGTAAAAAAATAGTTCAAAATTTGATATGAGAAGTCAGAAATAGCAAGTATAATGTTAAAATGTTTTGACTAACAATCTTGTTGTTAACCTTGCAGTTTAACAGTACAGACTACTGACATACATGTATCACAGTGAGGTAGACTGCAAGACTTTCCTTGGTCTATAGTTCGGTAAGTTTCATGGATGCATTTATTGTAGTCGGTTGATTGTTAAATAAATGACTCCAGGATTTAAGAGGATAGTTAAATACAGGCCACATTAATATTACCGGTACACAGTTATTGAGTACATGTATAATTGTGTGTTTATATAACATAGGCGTATGATTGAATATGTTTTAAATACATTACTTTTGATTCCATTGTAACTCTTACTTTGATTGTTAATAATGTTGTATATCTTAGGTTGCTGGATGAAATGGAGATATATTATAGTACAGTTCGGTGCAATACAGTAGTCTATGGAGTGATGTTCAACTTAAGGACGATGTTGACCACAGTGTAAATTGTATTTGTGATTAGAAATGTGACACGGTTTAGAAGGATGAATTGAACCCACCGGTTTTAAGTTATACCCAAATAACGTTCAACTTTAAAAGCGCATCTGTTACAAAATGGCAACCAACGTGTGTCTGGCAGTAACATTTTCGCAAACAGTGAATCAGTATTTATTTGAACACTTTGTTGCGTCACATACAAGAACATTTTTCAAAACTGTTAGATTTTATAGCTGTTGCTTACGTCGTAGTACATCAGTATTCATTTTATAATGTTTGGGGATGAACAGTGAACAGTGCTTACAGTACTATAACAGTCTTACTGTAACAGTAATGGAGAATTGGATGAATTTCATCATATTTCATCCTTGAAACTGGAAGTGCATTTTATAGATTTGAAAGGTCATATATCACAGTACTTCATAAGGCATTATTATAAAATGATGAACACGTACTTTGTAGTAAACTCCACAGAGCTGGACTAACACATATGTTCGGAGTTATTCCATTTTATACCTAGTATACGTACGAACTTACCGCACTTCAGAATTCGAGACCGGATGTTCCTCGTGACGAGGGAGGAGAAAGTTAATGTTAACCAGGACTACTTAAGCACTACTATCTCTCATAAACTCCCATACATGGCCATACTATTCAATTATTGTTGCAATTACGTTAAAGAAAAGAATCACCTTAAAAACTTTGGCATTGGATAATTATTCATTTCACGCTGAAGGAAAGTGATTTTCAGTTTCCAGAGATGTCGTTGATTCGAGGAGGAAGTTTAGGACTATTTTAGATATTGGACATTTTTAACAGTGTATAGCGTGGTCGGACTATTTTAAAAAAGTGGACACTTTTAACAGTGTGTAGTGGTCACGTCAGTGCAGTGATGTCAGAACAGAAGCTCAGGAACAAACAAAATGTATCATCACATGGTAGGGTGAGTACACTAGATTAAGTGACACATAAATTGTGGTAATAGAGCTACTAGATATACTTGCTCTTTTATTAAGAGCAAGTTTTCAAAGTCATATATTTGTCTAACAGTTACCACAGTTTTTGTAGCAAGTTTTATTCTTGTGAGATATATTGTACACGTAGTTCTGGCTTTCAAAACTTTAAATGCCGCTATTTTATCGATGTTTTTGTTGGATCTTTTGTATTGTTGTTTTAACAGACAGGCAGTTTATCTAAAATTGTTCCTGGAAAGAACCAGTTCTAGATTGCTATCCTCCGTAAGAAACTGCCAACTTTCTCACATTCAGCCCGAGAAATGGTCGGTAGCAGGGCTCGAACCAATGGCCCTCAGTCTATGAGAGGTTACAGTGATGTTAATCAATTCAGTTATAAGAGAAAGTTACTGCTTCTGGAAAAAGGTAAGAACTTGCTACTGTATGCCATGTTTGTCGCACAATAGCATTGTAGCTTATGTTGGCTGTAGATTATATGCGACGTTAAATCAGGTTTTTTTTTTATCTTTATCTTTATCTTTATCACTCGGCCATGGAGGCGGACCAGATCAGATACATAAAATGATGATAGTAATTTGTTTGTCTCTGGTTAGATGCGGTTTTAAAGTTTTGGAACCAGCCCCGTTACGAAACCTTACCAGAATAAACAGCGCAATTTGCACAAAGCTTGCCTAGAATGACTGTTAAGTGACAGTGGTGAAGATAGTTTGACATTAAAATGTGGAATATAAACAGGTGTAGTTAAAAATACTAATTGATAAATCCTTTTCTTCTATTTCTAATGAAATAAAGAACTACAAGCGTCACATATATCTTACACGAATATTGGTAAGGATTCCCTACGGAGTAAGCTTCAACGTACATGTTAACCGGGTGCGCTGAAGTTCTTTAGCTATTTTATGATAATACATTATTCTCGGCTTGGCCGTGACGTCATACTGGCAAATTAACCAATCGGATTGTTATATCGCGTTCATTTCTCCATTTGATAACAGATGAAAACTCAGTCTATACCGTAGACTTATATGCAAATTTAAATTTATTTCAGACGAAACGAAAGCTTAGAACAACAAAGAAATAATTATAAATTCAATTTTATAGTTTTAATCGGTCTTCTTTCATTTTTAACATTACCCAAATATAAATGATTATATATCAGTACAAATCAGTAACCGTTTATAGAGTATTCCTGGTGCAAATGCCGAGAATTATTTACTTTGCATGTTGATATTATTTTCTGGTGTAGGGTCATTTTCTCTGTAATGAATTAGTGAACGTAGATAATGAGTAGTTGCTGCCATTTGAATAGTTAATTAAAGCAAAAATAGAACTGTAAAACTGTCAGAAAATAAATATACAAGACATGTTTTTTGGATCAGCTGTTTATGTTTGATATATTCATCACCCAATCATTTGTTTTGGGGTCTTAAAAGGTTTTCGTTTTAATTTATAGATTGATACAAATGAATATTAGTGTTTTAGAGTGATTCTGCGATAATTTGATATTTCGTGGCTGTTTGGTAGCATTTGTTTGATTTGGTTGATTCATTGAGCCGGTGTGTTCGGCAACCATTTACAATTCAGCAACCTCGATCTGAAATACTGCTTGTTGATTGGTTCTGCCGCAGGGTACTCCACGTTACGCATGCATATTTATAAGCCCGTCAGTCTGGCGATTTGTATTGAGAATGTCATATAAATGGACACTTTTGAGTGAAAGCTTTATTAAGCAATACTTAAAAGTAAATATTTAGTGGAGTTGTCAGTTATATTCGTCGGTGCTTGAATATTTGACAGCTTGATTTCTACTGTGTGTTGAGAAAACTTTGACTATTTGAAAGAAAGGAAATTGTGTAAGATATTGTCAGGTACACTTTGTGTCAGCAGAAACAATTTATTGTATTTGTGCTTTGAAAACGTTTAGCAGTACTTGTAACAAATAGTGTATTGTTACAATGTTATATTGTAACAAGAAGTAGGACTGACTGTAACTGTAATTAGTTTATAGTCCACTGAAAGCTGTTTGATTTTAGGACTTCCCTAAAGAGAATACACTTAGGTTCTTCCTGAAATTAAGTATAGTTGAGTGTCGATAGTAATTCAGGTGTTGCTACACTAAATTTAAGTGAATAACGCATTCAGAAATCAGCGTACTAAAGCAAGAATAAAATCAATCCGGTCTACTGTACTTGAGTGTATACTGTTTGATTTATTCAATAGATTGATGTTATAAACATTAATCTATTATTTCATTTAAAACACAAAGCATCTGTTCGCACCCATTCGTGGAGACGGTGTTAGCGTCGTGCAACGCTATTTTCTATGAAGAAAATTACAGAAGATGCCACCATAATTTGCATCGTGCCGCACTATTTTCTATGAAGTAAAATACAGAAGATGCCACCATTATCGACGTTTTGCCACGCTATTTTATTTGACGAATATAACAGAAGATGACACATTTATTTACGTTTTGCCGTGCTATTTCTACGAAAAAAAAATGATAGAAAATGACACCATTATTTGCGTCATGCCGCGCTATTTTCTATTACGAAAATGACAGAAGATGACAACTTTATTGGCGTCCTGCTGCGCTATTTACTATTACGAAAATGACAGAAGATGACACCATTATTTGCGTCGTGCCGCGCTATTTTCTTTGAAGAAAATGACAGCAGTTGACACCATTATTTGCGTCGTCTCGCGCTATTTTCTATGAAGAAAATGACAGAAGATGACACCATTATTTGCGTCGTGCCGCACTATTTTCTATGAAGGAAATGACAGAAGTTGACACAATTATTTGCGTCGTGCCGCGCTATTTTCTTTGAAGAAAATGACAGCAGTTGACACCATTATTTGCGTCGTGCCGCGCTATTTTCTATGAAGAAAATTACAGAAGATGACATCATTATTTGCGTCGTGCCGCGCTTTTTTTCTATGAAGAAAATGACAGAAAATGACACCATTATTTGCGTCGTGCCGCGCTGTTTTCTATGAAGAAAATGACAGAAGATGACACCATTATTTGCGTCGTCCCGCCCTATTTTCTATGAAGAAAATGACAGAAGATGACACCAATAGTTGCGTCGTGCCGCGCTATTTTCTTTGAAGGAAATGAAAGAAGTTGACACATTTATTTGCGTCGTGCCGCCCTATTTTCTATGAAGAAAATGACAGAATATGACACCATTATTTGCGAAGTGTCGCGCATTTTCTTTTAAGAAGATTACAGAAGATGACACCATTACCTTACGTTTTGCCGCTTTTTTTCTTTGACGTAACATACAGAAGATGACACCATTATTTGCGTCGTGCCGCACTATTTTCTATGAAGAACATTTCAGAAGATGACACCATTATCTACGTTTTGCCGCGCTTTTTTCAATGAACAACACTTCAGAAGATGACACCATTATTTGCGTTTTGCCGCGCTATTTTCTATGAATAACACTTCAGAAGATGACATCATTAATTGCGTCTAGCCGCCGAAAATAAGAGAGAAATCACCATTGTTTGCGTCGTGCCGCGCTTTTTTGTATTACGAATATTACAACAGAAACCTAAAATTTCGGTATTTATTAGGCTTTATTAATTGATTTTTGTCATCATGTATGGCTTGCAAGCGTGCGTGCGAGTGTGGACTGTTACTACATTAAAGAAGTGTTTAATTGCCTTGAAACAACTGTTCATAACAATTGGACGGCATGTCGCTCACAAGAGCCATGACCGAAGCCATGTTACTTATACCGCACGTATCAACTGACATATACTATTAATCCTGATCTCGTAACAGCTGTTTAGTTTTGCAGGTGAAAGAAGTTGTAAGAGAGTAGTCGTATTGTCTTGTTGTGTACATCGTTGATGCGGTCATGGAAGATCATTTTCCACAAGAACACGAGAAAGTTTCATCGTCAATCGAAAGCAGTCGACATCGAAGTAAGTTTTGCATAAAACAAGTTATAAAATTAGCCTTTTCTGTATGCGCATATTTCAACCATCACCAGAAATCTCTTCAAATTTATTGGCTTATCAGTGAAATTTACTATCTTGAAAGCAGCTTATCGGGTTTATCGATTAAGCGTTATCGATCTATGTATGCCCATTGAAATATATAGGAGAAAAATCTTTAACTCGTCAAAAGGCAACAAAATCATTTAAGCCTTTCATAAGGATGAGAGCTTCTTGTCAGAACAGTTAAAGGATATAATTGTCTTTGTTAATGTGCGTTTTTAGCTCGACTATTCGAAGAATAAGGAGACTATTGCACTCGCCCCAGCGTCGGCGTCGGCGTCGGCGTCGGCGTCGGCGTCGGCGTCGGCGTCTGCGTTGGTTAAAGTTTTTCATAAAGTCAAATATCTTGAATACTATCAAAAGTATTGACTTGAAACTCAAACTGTATGTTTACCATCAACATCTTCACCTGAGGAAACAATCCCCATAACTCTGTTTTGATTTTTGACAGATTTATGCCCCTTTTTAACTTAGAATTTTGAGTTAAAGTTTTTTTTAAAATTCAAATATCTTGAATACTATCAAAGGTATTGACTTGAAACTCAAAGTATGTGTCTACCATCAACATATACACCTGAGGAAACACTTCCCATAACTCTGTTTTGATTTTTGACAGATTTATGCCCCTTTTTAACTTAGAAGTTTTGGTATTTTTTTTTGTAAATTCAAATATGTTGAATACTATATAAGGTATTGACTTGAAACTCAAAGTATGTGTCTACCATCAACATTATACACCTGAGGAAACAATTCCCATAACTCTGTTTTGATTTTTGACAGATTTATGCCCCTTTTTAACTTAGAAGTTTTGGTATTTTTTTTTGTAAATTCAAATATGTTGAATACTATATAAGGTATTGACTTGAAACTCAAAGTATGTGTCTACCATCAACATTATACACCTGAGGAAACAATTCCCATAACTCTGTTTTGATTTTTGACAGATTTAGGCCCCTTTTTAACTTAGAAGTTTTGGTATTTTTTTTTGTAAATTCAAATATCTTGAATACTATATAAGGTATTGACTTGAAACTCAAAGTATGTGTCTACCATCAACATCTACACCTGAGGAAACAATCCCCATAACTCTGTTTTGATTTTTGATAGATTTGTGTCCCTTTTTAACTTTTAATGTTTTGTTAAAGATAGAATACTATTGAACGTATTTACTGTCAACATCTTCACCAATGTTTTTGATTTTTGACATATTTATGCCCTTTTTAACTTAGAATTTTGTCACAGTTTTTCCAGACAA
Organism: Saxidomus purpurata; assembly: GCA_022818135.1. Classification (NCBI taxonomy): domain Eukaryota; kingdom Metazoa; phylum Mollusca; class Bivalvia; order Venerida; family Veneridae; genus Saxidomus; species Saxidomus purpurata. The sequence continues at coordinate 50,210,575 of JAFMSR010000010.1, forward strand.
AAATGGAAATACTCAAAATGGCTTTCTTTTGAAATGTCATAGAATAATTATGCAGCATGAAGCGGTCATGCTTTTTTAATTATGCAGCATGAAGCGGTCATGCTTTTTTAATTCTATACATATCAATTTTGAAAAGTTACAAAATTATTCATGATCAAATATACAAGGTCATGTATTTCTTTGAAATTATCCCGCCCATCCTCCCTCTTGGCTTGCAGAATCCAGAGTAAGGCCTTGAATGCAATGTACATTTACAAAGGTCTTTGAACAAGTTTCATATCTTTGACCTTAATTCTTATAGACAATTACACAATACTCCTGTTCTTAGACAAAAACCCCATTTTACCAACAAGCTTTCGAATAGTCGAGCGTGCTGTCATGTGACAGCTCTTGTTAAGTTTGTTGTAGATAGACAGAGATTGGCGAATCAACGATTTCAAAGAGGATTCATCGAGATGGACCCAGATCGTCATCTTACATTCACCACAAGGAATCAACTAAAGATGATATACAAATGTGATAAATGGTATGTAGGCCTAGTTAATACTGTCAATATTTACTTAGACCATTATAGGTTGAGCTTGGCCAGGACATGATTATCGACATGCAAGGCGTATAATGGCACGAAGGCTTGGGCCCTCATGCTGTTTTTGCGACTAAGGGCCGGTTATACGTCCCGGTCCGTCTCAGTCGTGAATTACCATCTATAATACATATCTTTTTAGTAGTCTTATCCGATACGACGGTCAATACAATATTCAAGAGTTTTCAAAGAAAAAGGCCTAGTAATGCACACATCATGTCCGTTTAGTGATGATGTTTTAAAGATGATGTTTTTCCTCACTGCATAGCAATTCCTTGAAGCTTTTATCTTCACGTCATCTTTGTCCTAGTGATGATGAACGTTTTGCTTACATGTCAAAGTTCAAGGCCACATTTATATTCTACACCAAACAGTACTATATATCGGTTTGACAAAGTGTCCTCAAACTGTAGGCAAGTAGATGTCCTTTTTAGGTCCTTTGCCAAAGGTCAAACAAAAAACAAAAATACTTGTCCAATCATATCTAGAGGCTTTATTGACATAGTGTCCTTTAACGTTGATGACACATCGATTTTCAGCTCAACAGGTCAAAGGTCAAGGTCACGGTGACCTTAACCGAGTCGGCTAATTTGCTGTCGTCAGGGAGTATAAAAGTTTTAAAAACATCTCATGTAAATGCTTCATTTACATTTCAGGTATTAAGACGTCTTTGACATGTAAAATGGGAAGATCTGCTCATATAATGGATTATAGCAAATTACGAATCAGGTAAATACAAATGTATACACGTTTCATGACATGGACAATGTGAATTATAGCAGCTTGCCAACCATCTGTTTAACTAGACTTTTCGAAGAAAATGGAAGCTTTCCCACTAGCCTTGGTATCGGAGTCGTCATTGGCGTTATACATTGGTTATACTTTTCAGTTTCACCCTAAAACAATTAGTTGTTGCTTTGAAAATTATTTACCTTTATTACTTCCATTAACAAACAAGAGAGCATAAATCTATGGTTTCGTCAGAATTATGATCCAAAAGATCCAAACCGCATCCCCAATTCCAGTGCAAATGTAGATTCAATTATCAGCAGACAAAGAGGGACAGTTATGTATATATTCGATATCTAATAAACCCATCTAGCTTAAGAGTGCACATTATGATCACGGATGTCCAGGCTAATCTATACAGCAAAGCCAGAACTCTTCGACGCCAGGAGGGTGTGAGTAAGTCATAACAAATATGCCATTCTCTGCGTTATCAGTAGTACTGGGCAGTTTATGCTAGAAATTAACTCTATTGCATTTGAACTTGTTAAATGCCATTTAAATGTGAATTTTTAATTTTTGATAATTATCAGTCAGTTTGTCTGTTGTTTTTTCAGGACACTGGATAGAAGGATTTTACGAGTTTTCCGTCACTATTGAAAACCTGAAGTGTGATACAGACTTTGAGTGATAATAGTCATCTAATTGTTCTGATGTTGATTGACTAGTAATGAAGATTAGAATTGTCGTGTGCTGACTGCATAAAGCTTGTTGAATTACGAAAGGGTTTGTAATACGTAGCGAAACCTTAAGAGTGACCAAAGGTGAAAATCAGTATAACAAGAATTGTTATTGTCTCCTTTTTTATAGAGGCTTTTTTATTGCTAGTTTGTTTCTGAAAAAATGACGTTAGTTTGATGATTTAAATTTTTCGCAATATTAATCTTGCTAAATTTAGTATTAGAAATTCAGTATGTTTTTCAGAATAGATATCAATTTTTCCAACTTTTCTAATGAATTATGTCATACTTTAGGACGAAAAAATAGGTATTGAGATCGTTTTGTCCTCGCTTGAATAAATGTCTATCATTACCACACCCACTTTACTAAAATTCTTTTTTTCGTCAACTTTTGATAAATGAGTTTTTCTTGATAAATGAATAACAAGGTTTTTGAGATATTTTGCCAATTTAATTATGAAATTTTTTAAAATTTCTTTGCCCTAAAATATTGTTATTGTGCCTATGTTTGTCACTGGATAATTGTTTTTCCCCTTAATTTAATAATAATCTTTGAATTATTGAAAATGTGAATTTCCGGAAATGCAAAAATTCAAAACCTCAACTGTTACAGTGGACACCCTGATTTGAGGGTAAACTAAAACAGTTTTGACTATTATTAAATTTTCCGAGGTAGTTAGGTAGTAAAAATAACAAATATCACTTTATGCCAAACTCTTCACTACAGCATTTCAGTTTGCATTAAAATTCAATCACAGAATATATACTGGTTAAAAACGTTTCATGTTCTAGAGTTAAAGTTTTAAATATATGAAGTTTGTGATTTATGTTCCAGGTTTTAATGTTAAAGGCCGATGATCACTTTTATTGTTTAAATAATCAGAAGAGATGCCTTTTCTGCAAAATTTATTGTTTTTTGTACAACAAATTCATGACTTTACTTTTTAATTCAAAAGGGCATGTTATAAATATAGTTCAGTATTTTTTCAATGATGTTGCAAAAATAAGAAACGCTTTCTGACATATTATTTCGTGAAGAAACGACACTTATACGGTAGAAAGGCATACTTCGACTTTGTTTTCAAATAAAAATGCTTTAAAGTATTACATTGATTAGTTTATCTATAAATATTTTCATCTGTGAGAGTATATTCTGGGTGATCATGATGCTATAGATATATAATGTAATTTTATTGTAACATCATGCGAGTCGTGTTCCAGATATGGCTAATCTCTTATCAATACAGTCAAACTTCTGAACAAAGACCGCTGACTGGAAGAAACTAAAGCGGTTCTTGTTGACAGGTTGTCTTAATTCACAATGTTTTGTCCCTGCTGGTGCTTATTGACTTGGTGGTCTTTAACTGTATGTTTGACTGTACCGTTGTATCTATTTTGCTCCACATGTAGATATCAACTTCAGTATTTCCAAAGTTACGTATAAGACCTGGATGTTATCTTTATACATTAAGTTTCATATTTCAGATCTTGGTATTTATTCCTTTTACATTTTTGTAATTGCATATTCAGGAGATTTGGATGTTAACTTTACTATTTTGATTAATTTTAAAACTCAGATCTCAATGTAAACTATATCAACTTTTCGTGTTATTTAAATGCTTACTTTTTTACTTCGAAATAGTACTTGCAATGCAAAGTGTAAGGCTTTGTTCTTAAACTGTTGTTCCTGTTTCTCCCAGTTGCATTGTCCGTCTGGATCAATGTTGCTTACTCAGCAGATTTTAGGCTAGGCAGTGTAAAATAGAGTTTGAATTTATATGTTGATAATATCAATAACCATAACACTCACGATAGTAATAACAATAATAATGATAATAATAATAATATTAATTATAATTTATACTGTAAACCATGTAATGATTTTCACTTTATACGGCAAACCAGTTTTTCCAGCGCATATAAGAATGTGCAAATTAGTTTTCCTTACTTCAGCATACGATTTGTACATTGTACATGTAGTTTGTAAATATGATGACAAGAAATTGATAAAACACAAACATTCATTGACATGAAAATTGATTGGTTTACAGTAACTATTCATTCTGTATTTTAACTGTGTTGGCTACACCCTGTTGAGTATGCGAAATTGTTGCCGAGTGACCGTGCAACTATGGGATGATAGCATGTACGAGAGAAACGGGAGCGACAATAAAGGAACATGCAATACACTTTAAAATGACAATTAGTACAGTCATGTAGTAATGACTTGAAGATATCGTCATTATTCTTGAATAATTGAAGATACATAGACACAACTTATTAAGTCAAACCGGTGCGAAAGACCACTACCAAAAAGTAAGGCTTTGTATATTCAATCACATAACATGCAGTAAATTAGAAAGTACAAATCAAATAATTTTTTTTTTTTTTTTGATGTGGTAAAGGAATACTCGAGATCAGAAATGTATTGAATGTGCAAGCATTTATATCTATGTATAAGACGTAGAGATATGGTGAATGTTTATCACTTTGGATATTTCAATTACTGTAGCACTTATTCCCAAGAAATTTGTCTTACTGACATTATCGAGAGTTATTTGTACGAAAAGCATCTCAAACCTTGTATTTTGAATAGAAAGAACTTGTAAAATAAAGCAATAATATTACCAATTAAATAAGACATGCTTTCTGTCAATACTTTTCGTAAATAAATGACGTAATTACTTAGTACGACAAAAAGGTATGCGTCACAACACTGGTCTATCATTATTCTATCAGTAAGATTATTGTTTTCTGGATATAGTCAAAGTGATCATGGGACTTCAGAATTATTTAGTTTTTAAGAACAGGGAATATACCCAGTTATGTTAGGAGTATTTTTTTCAAAGAGTGACATAAATAAAGCTTCATTGATTGATTGTTTTATGAGACAGCGAACTTGACTGAGGATATACAGAACTTTTAAAATCCAGTACCTTGTTTAGATGGGCAAGCATTTTACCTTTGTAAAGTATAATCTTTTACTTAATAACCATGATATCACCAAAATGGCTGTCAGCCAACTCGCCTACGATCTTCTTCTTTTTTTGGCCATAGTTTGTCAGTGTTCCCGTCAATACCGTCTTAATATTGAGTAATTCCTGTTGTTCTTTTTGTTGACCATTTGAAATACTTTGGATTTTATAGTTGTGCACAGTTTGTACCGTTGCGCAGTGGTAGAGAGTCCGCTTTAAGTTCAAGGCGTACTGGCTACTATCCCCATGGGAGCCATTTTTTATAGTAATTGAATTGAAATACATAAAAATTTATGTCATTTTGAAAGCTATGAAAAATGTGTCTTAGTATTTCTTAATTATCCTGATACAATTACTCGAAAATATAAAAGTTGACCTTGATCATTTTATAAGTTGAATATGATAAAACATTTTCATTTTTTCTTATATTGCATTTCATAAACTACTAACAAAACTTCTCGGACAAAATTAGGTAAATTGTATCCCCTATTGAATATTTTTGTTACCCGTGTTAAAGTCGTAGACTTCTTATACTGTTTTGTAATTTTACATTTCCTGCAACATATTCTTGAACCTAGAACAAGAAGAAAATCAGATTTTACTGTACTTGCAAACATACCTATTTTAACATTATAGGACACTTTTAAATAATGTCAGTATTTCCTAAGTGCGGATGGGGCAACAAAAACGATATAACTTTGAATTAAATGGATAGATATGTGTATACTATGATAATCTTAAATCAACGTTTAGTGACTTCTCCATGGACTTTTGTTGATATTTTTTATTGATTTATGTGGTATTTATTCACTTATTGACTGATGCTGAGGTGAATATCCAAAATCTATAGACCTGATGTATGTGGTTTTTATCAAGATCGAAAGGTGAGGTAAATATCACATACATAAGGTAAGCAGAGTAGAATATTACCATTCCACGGTACGCTAGTTTAGTGGAACAGTGCTCTCTTATTGTAAGGCATGAATTGTTTGTCAAAAGTTGTTTAAAACTTGTTATTATCCAATAGAATTAACATAGAATAGAACCGAGCAGTTAGGTGAAACGTGAGCACATGCTCGTGTCACTATACATGTATTTAAGCTTTTTGCGATAGTTTTCCGTCACCTTAATTAAGCACATTTAAGTATTTTGATGTAATTCCCTGTTTAGGTACGCAGTATACTGGATATTTTTAATGTTGAGTATACGACTACTTTACAAACTGGAAAAGTTCTTTGTTTATTTTGTTTCATTTAAACACATAAATTTTCAAAATAAAGTCCATAGGTACTATATTGGCAATAGGGTTTAAAGTCAATATTTTGCCAAACAATATATTGTAATGTATTGTAAATTAAAAAAAACAAGTGCATTTAGCTAGTGCGAATTTCCACATGCACGCCACTGAGGAGAGCGCTGAACTTGAGTGGAATCTACATTTTCAGAGCAACTCTGTTTTTACTTGTCGTCGCATTCTTTCGACGAGGTGGTCAAAGGTATTAGCTTGTATACACTATCGAAATTGTTTTGTATGTATGTAAATATCTGTTGAAATATTGAAGGTACTTATAACTAGATTGCAATCTATTGTGCACTACTAGCATCCTTGCATTGTCCCCTTAAACTCAGGAAATGGTTCATGTCCAGTGCAAATCTTTTTAT
>JAFMSR010000010.1:50217760-50274665 GCA_022818135.1 Saxidomus purpurata
TTTTTATCTAAACTGTAGTCTGTTTCATTCATATTACTGAAGAGTCTACAATGTAAATAAGGCCATTATGATTTGAAACTGTGCAATGTAAAAGCAATAATACTCTGGTCTCTGGTTATCTGGTCAAGTAAACAAAATGAATGCTTTAAAAACCTTTACCAATTCATTTCCTTCATAATTATAGAAATGAAGATAAGCCTTAAAAAGGTGGATTATCAATTGTTGACAAGGATAGGTAAACAAATGTTTTCACTAAATTCAACAGAAATAGAACTGTTATAAAGATTCATGTATTCCAGTTGAACTGTAAATTGGTTAATATCTGCGATCATTTACTTTTCGCTATTTTCACAAATTTCCCACTTGCAAAAGATTCATTTCACATTGATTTACTAGTAGAGAGTTCTCCTTTCACGAATAAGCCTGACTGCTCACAAATCGTGAAATTTTCTTCACGCGAAAAATTATCCAATCAAAAGTAACTTTGGTAATACAACAACATACTTATTTCTCTGAGAGTATGTATCAATGCTCAATGTTTTTCTTAAATTATCAGTCTGTGACTAATTTAGAGCAGACGTACCTCAAGTGGCAGTAAACGAATAAGGGAAGCAAAGCAGTGTGTAGCGACAGTTCTAACGTCTTCGTGTTGGTCCGTCATTCTTCCAAGCACAGGAACTATGAGCAGTACGATGTATGGAATAATCTCCATTCCTAACACGTCTATTACATCTGTACAGTTATCAAGGAGCCATGATCTCATTTAATATTGCATACTTACATTTTTCACAGATATGTTCCCACAAGTAAAGCATGCTAGGTAATTCTAGATTTGACTAGCTGACTGAATGACTATAAACATAGCTTTGTGACTGACAGACCTATTGACAAACTGAACGACTTAATGAATGAATAGATGACTGACTAAATAACTGACTGACCGAGCGACCGACCGAGCGACCGACTACATAAATGACTAGATAACTGAGGTTGAATTTTGAGGCAATGTACTGACCATAATATTTGTAACAAACCTTATTAGTCAAATAAATATGATGACTTTTACTTTTTCTAAATGTATGTAACATGTGAAATCAGGTAACAAGGATACTAGCAATAGCCTCGGAGGCGCCCTGTCTCTGCGTATCATTGTCCGAAGCTTCAAACATGGGTAGCACTTTCTCTATGAGGAATAACATTACTTCTGCTGCCGACAGTTGTGAGAGCATTCCGATACACCTGGCCGACATGTGCCGCACACCTGTATACTTGTTCTGTAGATAACATTGGAGGCAGGGCAGGCTATCTACAAACTGAAATATAAACATGTTTATAAAACATGTATGCACCCCTGACAGCAGCCAATTAGCCAATTACTTGTTTTGCAATAACAACCTGTCAACTAAGTGTTTTCAATGGATGATCTCTGTTCACAGGTGTAACTGAATTTAGCGTAAGCTCACAAAGAAAAACCTACCTTGTGGAGAAGGGATGTGTGTACCGATGGACCTATAGACTGGAGAACCTGCAAACAGTTCACTGTATCCTGAGCATCAGTGTCCGTCATATCAACTTCTGACTCTGAAGAAAATTATGCAAAACTGAATTAAAACCTGTGTGCTTGGTTCAAAAGTATTGTATTTAGCAAACACTTGATTTTCACTGGTACATCCTGATTTGCGCTTTTTTTCGTCATTCATTTTGTTATAATAATTATCACAAACATCATCAAAGACAGCTGAGCTAAGGTTAAACTAGAACTGTCACAAGAGTGACGAATTATACCCCCACAATACAGCTTTGTCACAGAAGTATGGCAACCATAAGAAAGGAATGGCCACAAGGACATAGAGTTGAGTTATTATACAATAACTTGTGTAAATGTATTGTTTTAATAGCATACAAAATGTGTAAGGTTAGAAATTATCAATTATTGTTCAATTTAATAGGTTGATTATCATCCGGAAACTGTTTTACATTACAGTTCAGAGTCACTGTGACCTTGACCTTTGACCTACTGACCCCAAAGTCGAACTTGACCTGTATTTGATGATGTTACAGCTGTGTACCGAAAATTATTTAAATCGGTCAAGCCTTTCATGAGTTATCATCCGGAAACTGTTTTACAGTTCAGAGTCACTGTGACCTTGACCTTTGACCTACTCACCCCAAAGTTGAACTTGACCTGTATTTCATGAAGTTGCACGTGTGTACAAAAAATTATTCAGAAGGATAAAGTCGTTCATGAGTTATCATCCGGAAACCATGACAAGAGGGCCAAGATGGCCCTACATCGCTCACCTTGGTACAAGTCCACTTGCCTGGTGGAAGATCACTAGATAATGTTATATACCAAATAAGTTTTCCTATATACGCCTTTGTAAAACAAATGATCCCCCCCTGGGCAAGGTCAATTTTGACCCAAGGGGCATAATTTGAACAAACTTTGAAGAGGTCTACTAGGCAATGCTACATGCCAAATATCTAAGCTCTAGGCCTTGTGGTTTCAGAGAAAAAGATTTTTAAAGTTTTCCCTATATAAGCCTATGTAAAACTAAGTGACCCCGGTGCGGGGTCAATTTTGACCCAGGGGTCATAATTTGAACAATCTTGGTAGAGGTCCACTAGCCAATGCTACATGCCAAATATCTAAGCTCCAGGCGTTGTGGTTTCAAAGAAGAAGATTTTTAAAGTTTTTACTATATAAGCCTATGTAAAACTAAGTGACCCCCGGTGCGGGGTCAATTTTGATCCGGGGCTCATAATTTGAACAATCTTGGTAGAGGTCCACTAGCCAATGATACATGCTAAATATCTTAGCTCTAGGCCTTTTGGTTTCAGAGAAGAAGATTTTTAAAGTTTTTCCTATATATTCCTATGCAAAACTAAGTGACCCCCGGTGTGGGGTCAATTTTGACCCGGGGGTCATAATTTGAACAATCTTGGTAGAGGTCCACTAGACAATGCTACATGCCAAATATCTTAGCTCTAGGCCTTGTGGTTTCAGAGAAGAAGATTTTTAAAGTTTTTCCTATATATGCCTATGCAAAAACTAAGTGCCCACCCGCGCGGGGTCAATTTTGACCCGGGGGTCATAATTTGAACAATCTTGGTAGAGGTCCACTAGACAATGCTACATGCCAAATATCTAAGCTCTAGGCCTTGTGGTTTTAGAGAAGAAGATTTTTAAAGTTTTTCCTATTTGTTGCCATAGCAACCAGAGTTCTGCATGGAATGGAATTCTTTGAACAACTTTGATAGACCTTCATGCAAGGAACATCCCTGCAAAGTTTCATCAACATTGGCCCAGTGGTTTCAGAGGAGATGTCGTTTGAAGGAAATGGTGGACGGACGTACGACGTACGACGGACGGAATGCGATCCTAATAGCTCACTCTGGCACTTTGTGCCAGGTGAGCTAAACACCAACAGACCGACCGACAAACAAACCGACAAGCTCACTCCTATATACCCCCCCCCAAACTTCGTTTTGTGGGGGTATAAAAAAAACAATTGAAAGTATGATATACACTTCAGTTTTGAGACTTTTACACAGTGTCAAAAAATTCGGAGCAATCTAATAAAATATACTGGAAACAGTTTGAAATGAATTTTAACAAACCAAAAGTTTTGTTATAAGTCTCTAAAATCTGGACGCTTGCTATGATATTACTTCTTGGATAAAATGATACCTATGTTATTTCATAATCATGTCACTGGAGGGAATGAACAAGAAGATTTTGTCATGCAGTTCTACCTGCAGGACAAATGAAAGAAATCCCCTAACTTACCTTGCTTTTCATTAAGGCATTTTGTTGCAGTTTCCCATAAGCTTGGTAATTCTTCTGGAACTTTGTCACTAAAATCTGAGGTAAGTGTATTGAGAGTTATCTCCCCTCCTCGCCTTTGGACCGACAACTGCTTCGAATTCTACAGAATCAGAAATAACAGAAAGTCTAAGAAATAAGGGAAGCATGTCTTCCAAGCTTCCTTTAACATACCTCCACAACTCACCTATGACCATCTTTTCTTTTCATGAAAATGTTAATTAACAGTTCAAGATCTGTGACCAGCTTCTTTTATCTCTGTTTATTAATCTGTGACCAATTTCTCCTATCTCTACTTATCTGTGACCAATTTCTCCTATCTCTACTTATCTGTGACCAATTTCTCCTATCTCTACTTATCTGTGACCAATTTCTCTTATCTCTACAAATTTGTGACCAGTTTCTTCTATCTCTGTTTTGTAATCTGTGACAAATTTCTCCTAACTGTACAAATCTGTGACCAGCTTCTTTTACCTCTGTCTACTAATCTGTGACCAACTTCTATCTCTACTAATTTGTGACCATTTTCTTTTATCTCTACTTACTAATATGTGACCAGCTTCTTTCTATCTTAAATCACTCTGCTTGTCTGTGACCAGTGGCTTTTAACTTTGTTTACTCTACTACCAGTGACCAACTTCTTTCATTCAAAACAGGTCTTTTTTTTATCTTTCACTGCTTAATTGACCCTCTTGTTTTAACTTTGATTTGAGCAGCTTCTTTCAATCTTTGTTTACTAATCTGTGACAAGCCTCTGTTCATATTACTTATCTTATTGCATCCTGCCTGTTTTGTTCTTGAAATTTCAACATATCTGTAATCAGCTACATTCATTCCAAACTACTCCACTAATCTGCCTTCAGTCTGCTGCAATCTTTTTTTCTCCGCTGATCTATACATAGCTGATAAAGTTTGACAGTTAAGAAAAATGTCAAGAAGCAGACGCCTGTAGGTTACGTACCTGATCGTCGTCTTTGAGCATATCTTGCGTTACCGAGACATCATTCTTTAGACTTGATGACCTCTGTAAACGTTTCCTCTCATTATCTGGCACCTGCTGAAGTAAACAACTCACTATATTGATTCTTTCCTGCCTTTAACAACACAAACTACCCAATAAAAATTCTTTTTTTTTTTCATGGGGTTAGTTTATACTAATTTATTTTAGCTCGATTGTGAAGCAAGCTTTTAGCTTTACGAGTCGCTCTTGAGTCCGCTTCCTGGGAAAACCAGTACTGGTGTCATATGAGGAGGTACGGTCGTGACCTTGGTGAGGCTCAAACCTGCAACATCTGGGATGAGCGGCAGACACCTAAACCTCTACATCACCCCTCCCCTTTAAGGGGTTAAACATCACTTTCAACACCATTTCAGTTATTTACAGGTAGGCAGTTTACCTTACCATAGATCCTAGGACAGCCCAGTACTAGACTTCAACCCCATGTAAGATACAGCTTTCTAACAGAAAGAGATGGTTTGGTTACAGTAGCAAGACTCAAACCAATGAGCCTAGATCAATGAGAGGTTTTCTAATATTACGTCAGTGACCTTAACCCCTGCACTATAAATGCAGAATTCCATTCACACCTTTAATTTGAAAGTGAAGGAAAATGTACCCCTTACTTTAAAACTATGTGACAGAAAAAACTTTCTCGGATCGAAAACTTTTTCAATGTTAGATTTATATCTTATTTATATAATACTTAAACATGTATATTCTTACTTTATTCAATTTGGCAAGGGTGAGATTTCCTTTATACATATCACAGCTAATTTCTGCAAAAAAAAAAGATTCCATATTGAACAGTCAAGAAGTGCAGTTCATACATGAGCATTATTCAATTATTCATCATACTGAAAATAAGTCAATACTTTAGTAAGTAATTGAGACATTGGCCCTATCAATTTATTGGGCATTATTTAACACCTGGGCAACAGTACAGTAACTTTTCACATTCATCAAAAGTACAGCTAAATATGCAGCTTAGTGCTTAGTATTTGAATTTTTCTGTATCAAAATGGACAACTTTCAAAAAAGGCCCAACCCAGAAAGACTCACTTTTATATCATAAAGGAAATGTTCAATTTCAACATTATCTAGTATATCTTAAAAAAAAGTGTAAATTCAAAACATTATTAAAAATAACCATGCATTTGAAACAAATTTGTTATTCAAACTATTTCTTTCTTTTATCTTTGTAAATAAAATAGCTTAGTTCATTATTGAGGGCCTTTTCAGGTCTGGGCCTCATTTGAAGAAGGTTTTCTGGGTAAGCATAAATAAAACAATGTATACACACCTGAGCACAAATTGTTGTTTATTTTAGCACACACGGGAGTGACAGAGGGGTCACAACACAGGAAACCACACAAGTTCTTTATCACTTTATTGTTCGGACACGGATCTCTGGACAAACATTTCCTTAACAGCTTACTTAAACACTTAGCTCCTTCTCTCTGAAAAAGAAACCTATAAACAGTGCAAGGCAACAAATGGATTTTTCTAATTAACGTGACGCTTATGATGAGATTACCTCGCTTCTATTTGGATGTCGGAGTATTTATAACAAAAGTATCCAAACCTTTTCCACGTCAGTTGTTTATTTTCACAATTTTCCAATATTCTATTTATTTGTGGTTCCAATATTCTATTTATTTGTGGTTCCAATATTCTATTCATTTGCGGTTCCAATATTCTATTCATTTGCGGTTCCAATATTCTATTTATTTTGATTTTTTAATTAATGAGCGAGCATTATTTTATATATAATCATTGTTTATTTCTATTTTAGCGAGTTTGCTTCATTCGCGAAAATACAAACCCCATGAATGAAACTACTTTTACAGTAATGTTAGGTAATGTAAAGTATCATTATTTTTATCTCCAATTACAACAGTTTTTAAGTTATGTTTAGGGGAGAAATTTACTAAATAACTGCTTTTAGCAAGGATCAGTACTAGACTCCCAGCCCCACACAAAGAATCAGGTCCTTCGTGGGCTCATACACAGGACCTCCAATCAGTGAGCAGCTTAGTAAGTACCAAGCCAGCTATCTTAAGCACTGAACCAGGAGCTGGTCAAAGAATCATTACCAATATCATACAAATAGAGCGTTCAACACCAAACAGTCGTAAGTTATATGAAATAAAATAGGATTTATGACTGTTTGGCAATGAACCCTCGCTTAATGTAAAGTATATTGTTTATAGACAATGGTTCAAACCTGTATGTGGATATTTTCTTCTTTCTTTATGCAGTCCATCAGAGGTCTGATTACGGGATTCAACTTTTCTGGAACTGCATCAAGGGAGACAACTGCTTTTGCAAAGCTTGACTGTACTCTGTAAAAATTGAATGCATAAATGTTAATAATTAGCTACTAAACTCACAGCACCCTCTTGTTAAACTGAAGTTGACTCTTTGGATAATTTAGGCATTCCTGTTGCTGACCTGATATACAAATTTTTCAGCCTAACCCTATCGCACTTGATGGATCCAATTAAACAACTGAGATCTTTTTTCAACTCACTTCCTTATATTTTTTCCAAGAACTAAGCAAATTCAGTACAACCTAACCATGAATATATTAGATGCCCAAAGGCGACATGGCCAGCCCATCTAATGTTACGGACTGAAGGAAATATTGTCTTGTAAGTGACACACCACCTCATTGTAAACATTTGTCCCAAATCAATCCAAAATCTTTCAATGCATGAGGAACTTATTGCACAGGCAAGGTCTCATGTAGTCATTTTTTACCTTTAACCTCCAAGAGTGACCTTCATCTTTGAGCAACAGACCTGGATCTTGCACACGCATAGTCATTATGACAATAGTCGGTACCAAAGGTAACCAAAGCCACTCAGCCAGTCAGTGGATCTTGCACGCAACACACCATCCAATTTTGATGAATAACTGTGCCAAGTCAATTCAAAATCCTTCAAAGCATAACGAAGTTACAGCCTGGACAAACTCTTCCGCAGAAACTTACGCACAGACACATGCACAGACACTGATCGGACATTGTGACAATCATGTCAAGCTACCCTCAGCAGCCTCAATAATACTGGCAACAACATCACAAATTTTGGCTTGAAAAAAAATATTTTTATCTATTTTATTTTTAGAAAAATACATCAAATATCTTCATACCTGATGGCTAGCGTCTGCTGATCTGCTGTAATCTGAGATACAGAGACGTGTAATTGTGACCTTCTATCTTCTAATGTTGGGACACTACGAGGTTTAATCGCCGACTTCACTTGTTCGTACACCTGAGTAACAAGCATCTGGGCCTGATCAAGAGACAGTATTGTCCTAAAATCATGTTAAAAGCAAATCATAGATACTAAATGATAAACAAAACTGTATAGATTTGAGAGTTAAAGCACCGAATGATATATATGGACATTTCTGTCCTTGTAAACAGAACAAGAGCTGTCAGTAGGACAGCAGCCATATACGTGCCAAGTAGTGTGGGCCGTTAGTCTTTCGATGCTCAAGTATCACCTGTGAACAAGTATAAAGTTGCAAATTCTAACATTTTTATGGTTCTCGCATGTTCAAGAAGAACAATTTAGCTGCTACTGACACAACATAACTGTAACTCTGGTGTTGTTTGCAACAAATGCTTAAAGGTCCACTACTAAGCGAAAATTAAGTGACAGTTATTTCAATGGCAAGTACATTACCTTATGCAAGACACTAAATAATGAAGATTGTCAGGTTAAAATTCACAGAATGTGCTTGGAACACGAAGGAAAGTATGTGTATTATGTTGAAATCTCAGTGATTTGACAAAATGACTACCCAGGTCTTTTTAACTTTCTTCATAATGCATAGAAAAATAAGTGTACATGTACTGTGGTTTATTTAGAATTTCTACAGACCAACTTTCATTTTATATTAGAAATAACTTACTTTTGTGTTTTTTGAAATACATTTGAATTTTTGCTTTCGTTAGTATTGGACCTTTAATTACATTACCTTACTGACATAAAAACAACAATGAAGATTCTCCTTCTTTAGTCTAATACTGTTCTCCACATCATTTCAGTTATATCTATGTGGGCAGTTAACCTGACCATCAATCTGAAGGACCATCACTAGTCTCCCACAGTCATGTCAGTAGCAGGGCTCAAACCTAAGACTCTCAATCAGCCAGAGTTCAGCAATTCCACACCAGCAACCTCAAATACTGGACTCTAGTGGAAGGTCTAACTGAAGAAATATGTTTACCCAGGGGCAATGATCTGATCCATGTTGATGCCTTGTTGTTTAAGTGATGCTATGAAGTCCCTGCACTCTGTCTGTAAACGTGTAAACCCCAGTGCTATTTCATCAAAGTAAATACCTTCTGTGAGGGTTTCTAACAACTTGGATTTCACTTCATCAGGGCAATCACACTGCTATTTGAAAAGTAATATATTTCTATTTGTCAGTGCCAGATATTTGGTACATAAACAACTTACCGCGAAAGAATTCAAACTGCTTTCTATAATACATAGTACAATATGGCATTAATTCCTCAACTGATCATGTTCAATTCTATTCAACAGTGAGTCCGGATAATTCAAAGTCAATCAAAACTTGTAAAATAACAAGAAGGCCATAATGGCCCTTTATCGCTCACCCGAGTACAACTGCTTTCAACAAAGTTGCTAGAAATCATCGAAAATGCCTTTCTGACAAATTTCCAGGATATTTGGGCTGAAAATGTTACCTCTAGAGTGTTAACAAGGTTTTTCCATATTTGGGCTCTGTGACCTAGTTTTTGACCCAAGATGACCCATATTCGAACTTGAGCTAGAAATCATCTTAACAACCTTTCTGACAAATTTCCAGGATATTTGGGCTGAAAATGTTACCTCTAGAGTATTTACAAGGCTTTTCCATATTGGGCTCTGTGACCTAGTTTTTGACCCCAGATGACCCATATTGAAACTATAGCTAGAAATCATCGAAACAACCTTTCTGACAAATTTCCAGGATATTTGGGCTGAAAATGCTACCTCTAGAGTGTTAACAAGGTTTTTCCACATTTGGGCTCTGTGACCTAATTTTTGACCACAGATGACCCATATTCCAACTTGAGCTAGAAATCATCAAAACAACATTCCGACAAATTTCCAGGATATTTGGGCCGAAAATGTTACCTCTAGAGTGTTAACAAGGTTTTTCCATATTTGGGCTGTGTGACTTAGTTTTTGACCCCAGATGACCCATATTCGAACTTGAGCTAGATACCATCGAAACAACATTCCGACAAATTTCCAGGATATTTGGGCCGAAAATGTTACCTCTAGAGTGTTAACAAGGTTTTTCCATATTTGGGCTCTGTAACCTAGTTTTTGACCCCAGATGACCCATATTCGAACTTTGGCTAGAAATCATCGAAACAACCTTTCTGACATATTTCCTGGATATTTGGGCTGAAAATGTTACCTCTATGTTAACAAGGTTTTTCCATATTCAGGCTGTGTGACCTAGTTTTTGACCCCAGGTGACCCATATTCGAACTTGACCTAGAAATCATCTTAACAACCTTTCTGACAAATTTCCAGGATATTTGGGCTGAAAATGTTACCTCTAGAGTGTTAACAAGGTTTTTCCATATTTGGGCTGTGTGACCTAGTTTTTGACCCCAGGTGACCCATATTCGAACTTGAACTAGAAATCAACCAAACAACCTTTCTGACAAATTGCCAGGATATTTGGACTGAAACAGTAGCCTCTAGAGCCTTAACAAGATTTTTCTATTTTTTGGGTCATGTGACCTAGTTTTTCATCCGAGATGACCCATATTCGAACTCGTCCGAGTAATTACTGGGACAAACATCCTGACCAAGTTTAGTGACAATTGAGGCAAAAATGTGACCACTAGAGCGTTAACGAACTAAGTGTGGACGGACGACGGACATTCATCGATCCTAATAGCTCACCCTGAGCCAGCTCAGATGAGCTAAAAAGCCACAAGGCAAAGACTTTAGATATTCTGTGTGTAGTAGATTGTATAAATTAAACACAATTTAGCAAAGTAATATCTAGAACGATAAAATTTAAGCTGTAGTGAAGGCATCATATGTAAAGAGAAAAACAATTAATTTTAACATCAGTTAATCAATTACACCCCTGATAATTTTTCATAGCTTACTGGGTCATTAAACAAGAGGGCCATGATGGCCCTTTATCGCTCACCCGAGTACAACTGCTTTTAACAAAGTTGCTAGAAATCATCTTAACAACCTTTCTGACAAATTTCCAGGATATTTGGGCTGAAAATGTTACCGCTAGAGTGTTAACAAGGCTTTTCCATATATGGGCTCTGTGACCTAGTTTTTGACCCAAGATGACCCATATTCGAACTTGAGCTAGAAATCATAGAAACAACCTTTCTGACATATTTCCAGGATATTTGGGCTGAAAATGTTACCTCTAGAGTATTAACAAGGCTTTTCCATATTTGGGCTCTGTGACCTAGTTTTTGACCCCAGATGACCCATATTGAAACTTGAGCTAGAAATCATCGAAACAACCTTTCTGACAAATTTCAAGGATATCTGGGCTGAAAATGTAACATCTAGAGTGTTAACAAGGTTTTTCCATATTTGGGCTTTGTGACCTAGTTTTTGACCCAAGATGACCCATATTCGAACATGGGCTAGAAATCATAGAAACAACCTTTCTGACATATTTCCAGGATATTTGGGCTGAAAATGTTACCTCTAGAGTGTTAACAAGGGTTTTCCATATTCAGGATGTGTGACCTAGTTTTTGACCCCAGATGACCCATATTCGAACTTGAGCTAGAAATCATCTTAACAACCTTTCTGACAAATTTCCAGGATATTTGGGCTGAAAATGTTACCTCTAGAGTGTTAACAAGGTTTTTCCATATTTGGGCTGTGTGACCTAGTTTTTGACCCCAGGTGACCCATATTAAAACTTGAGCTAGAAATCAACCAAACAACCTTTCTGACAAATTGCCAGGATATTTGGACTGAAACAGTAGCCTCTAGAGCCTTAACAAGATTTTTCTATTTTTGGGTCATGTGACCTAGTTTTCATCCGAGATGACCCATATTCGAACTTGTCCGAGTAATTACTGGGACAAACATTCTGACCAAGTTTCGTGACAATTTAGGCAAAAATGTGACCACTAGAGTGTTAACGAACTAAGTGTGGACGGACGACGGACATTCATCGATCCTAATAGCTCACCCTGAGCCAGCTCAGGTGAGCTAAAAAACCCAGACTAAATACTTACCCCAGTAGCGGCCCAGGCATGCACCACCTCGGCGATGATAATTCTCTGTACAGCTGATTTGGTGTTGAGATGGAAGACTAACAGTTTGGCGAGACTCTCTGATGGTTTCTCACAGTTCTCGGGAAGACCTGTCACAGGTTGGGTAATCTTGCTGCATAAACTTCCAAGCAATCTATCAAAGACAAGCATGACATGCTCACTCAACAAGACAAAAATTGTCACTAAAATATCTGACAATAAACATTACATATACATGTTAAATGTTCAATCTTTATCTGAAATGCTTAATTCCTTTTTGTGAGAATATTTTTTGAATGCCATTTTATAAAATCCACCATCAATGTCTTCAGCATATACACTAACTAAATTTTCTTCTTTTTTGGGTATTTTACTCCGACCTTTTAAAAGAACACGTAGAATATTTGCTTGCAGTAAATTCCATAGTTTGATCACCAAAGAAGCACGGGTACCTAAATTCGGTTGCGTTCTTTTTTAAAATAGAAAATGTGAAAGTAGGTAAGGTGGACCTATTTTTTTCATTCTGATCCGAAATTTTATATCAACCTATCAACAAAAAAAGAGTGTGCCACAAACAGTTACTGTATCACAACATTTCACAAACTTACTGAGCTGCAGTGGTTCTTGCCCTCATCACACATACATCTCTATCGTGGACGGAAGAGTTGACAGACTCATATCCGGCTATATATTCCGGTCTATCTTTGCTCTCGGACACAGTCTTGTCCTCGGTGTCCATTGATTGTCGACTTCTGTGAGAAACAGCGTCTGTTGCCTGGTAATATATTTAAAGCTACTACATTTCTAAAATTTGTTTTTCCTTGAGGTTTATCAGCTGTTAAACAATATTTCTGTTACCATGGTTACACATGGATAGTTTCCCCTCATTTTAAATTCCTGGGAAGGACCAGTACTAGAATCATATCCTCCAATATTTGGCAAATTTTGTTTGATTTATTTCTTTTCTTTTACCACAAGAATCAAATTCACAAAATCTCTCAAACACGATAAACAGTAACACAGAAAAAATGTCAGTAAAATGTCAAATTGACTTTTTTTTTAAACAAAAAATTCTTGTGAATAAATCATCTTTCACAGTATAACATCGAAATATTTACCCTGCCAGGATGTTTGGCCTGTACTAGGTAGTTGTTATCATATGGTATCTTAGATGGTTGCATGGCTAGAGACAACCACACACCCATCCACGGTGTGGCTGCTCCCACCAGGAACTCTGCTGGGGATCTGTTCAACATTGATGACCATACCATGGTCACAACTGAGAGGATATCTGGCTGGGTTTCTAACAGGGATCTCTGGTATATATGGCATAATAAGGGTTGCAGAAGTGGGGGTAGCCAGGTATTCACCGATTGCTTGAGAACATAAAATTATGAAAATGCATCAAAGTTATACATGTAAATCACTGGTTGTTAATATGAATATTTTCTGTTCACAAATCTTTGAATTGAATATTAAATCCAATATAAAAGCAATATTAATTTTGACTACCCAGTTGGTAGACAACTAAACCTCTGCTTGATCTGATCACTTGAACTTGCAGCCTGAACAAGGTTTACACAGTTCACTATTCCACCGACACATGTTTGATGAGCCCCTACCAGAGTCACCTTGGCATAGTGGTAGCCGGTTAGATCCCCACCAGCAACAAGTTGTCGTAGTGTCCTTAGGGAAGACATAATAATTCCACATTGCCCCTCTCTCTCTTTGAGGTTGATTCCATCTGGAATGAGTCTCAGGAGCCATTAATATAAGTTGTAAGAACTTGTTACGCAACTGAGAATAAATAAATTAGTATAAATTAACACTTATCACCGCTATGAACTCAAAACCGTCAAAATTGAGGGATGGACAAACTGACGAATTATCAGGATCAGTGCAGTACTTGGTCAAACAGGGACATTATGGCCCACGAGTTTTGCAGTAAAAAGTTTAAAGAGGAAATCATTCACCACCTTATTTTAAAAGTAAATGTAAATTACTTCCCAAAGTTTACATCTATCCTAAATATCATTGCTATTGCATCACATAAGCTACTGACGTCAGAATGCAATAAAAACCCAATTAACGTAATATGAAATCATATTAAAACATAAGGCTTAGAAGGGCAGGTATCACTCTACTGGACTGACTTGACAGTTCCGAGTAGATTTGTGATTTTTTTTTTTTGAAAATTTGACGTGTTTTCAGGGTTTTAAAATAACTGGCTATAGCACAATTGGTCTTTTTCAACTTCACCCAGGAGAGCTAAAAATTACACTAAAAAATGCATTGTAAGGTATGAGTTATAAATATACCATTGTAGATTGCATAGTTAACAGTGTTTTCAATGTTTCCAGTGCTGCTCTTCTTACTGAGGGAATGTTGTGTCGCAGAAATGGCAACAATCGAGGTACTAATTCTGTTAATGGTTTTCCTTGCCTGAAACAGTAATGAAATATTTTACACTCACACATGACATTTTACAACAGAGAAAAACTTAGCAGAAATGGCAACAAACTTAGGAGCTGACACATATTTTGCCTTTTCGTACTTAAAAATTTTTCCTTCCCACAGGAAGAAAACAGTTGTGACTTGTGACTGTGTACAAAACTCATTAACCAGTCTTGTTAGCATAAAAATAACCAGTTACCTTGCTTTAATTTTTGCAACAAACCCTCAAGGCATGTATGAATAAAATCACTTAACAAACTAATGATTTTTTAATTGTATTTTCAAAGTACATACAATGATTGTCAGTGCATGGCACTATTTGCACCTACTAAAATGTATCTGAGATTTGTTAGTTCTTGTTCAAATTTATTGTATGACAGACAACAGAATTCAAAACTTGTTCTTGTGTACCATTAAATGGAAAGTTTACAAAACAGTTAATTCCAAAACTTTGCTCTCCACAACCTAAGCATATACATGTACAGTTAACACTGTGTATAATGAATCCGGATATAGCGAAATTCCGGATACAATGAATCCAGATATAGCAAAATTCCGGATACAAGGAACACATTTTCTTGCAGTGACTTTTTTCTTCTTGATTAAACATGAAGATACTATATAGATATAACAAACTACAGATATAAGGAACATAATTATGTAGTAGTCACAAGGGGTTTGTTATATACAGAGTTTACTGTAATCAGTTTTTCTTCTTCACCAGGTTTACGTAGCCCTCACGCCTGGGAGGAACCAGTTCTTGTCTCTCACCCTCTGTAAGGGACCATGAAGTATCTTACACAAAGAATCAGGTTGATAGACTGGCTCGAACTCATGACCCTCAGGCAGTGAGACTTTAGTAAAAACAAGTCAACCACCTTAACCCTCAAACCATACACTTATATCTTATCTCCGAAGTATTCGGAAACTGTATTTACATTATACAATGTATGTAAACTCACATATCAATCACATTGGCTTCAGGATGAGCAAGTAGTGTTGACAGCAAAGTCATAATACTGTTGGTTGATGCTGTAAGGTCATCAAGGTCAAGCAAGATCTCCCACAGGCACTGAACAATCACAGGGACCTGCAGAAAAATAAGTGAAGTAAAATATCAAAAGAAAAATTTGTATTTCACAAATTTAAGCTGTATTTATCTATAGTATTAGGTTATGTAAATGACCATCCATTCCCAGATGAAGTGATTCGGGCATGCCTATGTATTTTACTCTCTAATTTCTATAAGCAAGGCAGTAAATGATCTCGGCCATGCTTTTCTCACGGACTTTTATACATTAAAAACAATTAATGATTTAACTCTTTCAATGAAAGAATAAGTTCTATTGATCAAGATCATTTTTTTGAGGGTATTTTATCGTATAGGATTTATGCACAAGGATAAAATGTCTGCTCCATATACTGGTAATAACTACTACATGTATATAGGCGTCTGCTTCAAATTATCACCTGTATACAGAACTGGGCCAGATTATCTTCCTCAGGGATAAAAGCACTAGTAGATACAATTCTGTACTCTATCAATAGTTCACCTCTGTGATAGAGTGGTACTGACTGACTGAATGGGGTTGTTTACCCTCGGTACTTGGCTATTGCCATATGACCGAGCGTGACTTACAAATATTTATATTTTATTACATATATGAAATGGTAAGTATACCATTTGCCACGTGTGGAGGTGCGTATTTAATTCCCATAAAGCTCCAAGCTTGTTGTAATCAACCCGCTTGGTAGTTTATGGGACCTAGAGACGAATGCAAGACATTCGTGCAGCTTAAAAAGAACCTTATGGTTTTAAAAACATATTTTTGAACATGTGCAATTTTATTAAAATTCTTAATTTTTAAATAACTTTTTTATTTTTCATAGAACTATATAAGTGTGACCACTCATTTTTTTTGTCTATTAATGTCCTATTCGAAAATGTAATTACTATGTTCATAAGTTATATGGTTTGGCTTCTGGAGCTGGGGTGCAAAAATGGTGACCCAATTTGAGTTAAGAGAGTTACTTAATTCTCATTGGTCGCAGCGGAGCAAGTGCTCGCTGCGTCATTGGACAGATTTACGACTGTAGAGCGTTTGACAAGTAGGTCAATCTGGTTTTGCACTCCAGCTCCATTAGTCATTTTAGTGAGTAGGCATGCCAGCCAGGTTTCTAAAACAGTGAAGTTATATAAAATTATACTATTTAGTTTAAGATTTTAAATATATTTAAAAAACAAAAATTTAAGATTTTTCCTAAATTTAAAATAATTTGCACAGGGTATCTATATGCCTGATATGAGGTCTAGGATATAACTCATATCTGCTAGATTCAATTTTAGTTGAATGTTTAATAAAATTGTGCCCGTTATCCGCTGTATGAATTCGTGGTACCTACTATGAGGTGAGACCCCCTTTGTTAATATATATGAGTGGGGCTCGCCTTAGTATGGGCTCAGGATAGCTGGTGCTCCACTGTTTCAAGAGCCCATACTAACGCAGCCAGCTGCATGGTAAATTTGTACATATATACAGAGCTATTTACATATATAGTTACAATTTATATGATTAATTGTGGAGACTTGTCATGGTAGGTACCATAGCGTTTATGCCCTCCCTAAAATTTTAACTGTTGTGTGTACCCTGTGTTATACCTTGTCAATATCAATAAAAATAACAATTTATATACCCTGGATACATAATAAGATGAGTGATTAAAAAGGAAGACTTCCGTTAACGGCTCCTTTGTAGGACCACTATAAAACAATGAACTATTAAAACTATAAGCAATGTTATATATATATACATAAAAAATTATCCAGGGTATAGATAGCATATTAAAAAGAGAAAAAAGGAAACAGTGTTAAATATATCTAGTTATATATGTACACGTTGGCTTAACCGGCGCGTTATATACTTTAAAAGCGAGGACGGAATTTGAGCAAACTATCATCGAACCCATGTGAACTGTGTAGAAAGGCTATCACAGGACATTCCGGGTTCTAGCGTGAGTTTGGGTGCATGTCCTGGACTTCTTATTTGTGGAAAAAAGAATTAAATATCCGATTTTATGCTCACTTTCTGGTCGACTGTGCGAATGTCTGTTCTGTCCAGAGAGTTAACTCGTCTCTCTGACAACAGAATCAACTTCCCACAAATGGCGAAGTACCAGAAAGATGAGCTGTAAACCTTTAATAAAAGATGACTATATAAAGTATGCACCATCCCACCCGGCAAGCGAGGCTATCCTCATTTGCCATAGAGTGTATAATTTACTTTCCTGGTATGAAAAAAGAAAAGTATAACGTGGAGTGCCGGTCTGTGTTTGTTATGTGTATATAGCTAGAAGCATAAAAAAAAAAAAATTGCATACCTAAGATATCACGTGACCATAATATTTACTCTATCGTATTACTAAAGGAGTGTACTCCATTTTTGTTACTACTGATAGAGAATCAGAAAAAGAAGAATTTTTAAAGGTATGAACTCGAATTACAAAAAAAAGGGGAAAATGAAGTTTTCCCTATTTTACAAACGTTGTAGAGCTTAGAAATTTAGTAATTATATAGATATGATCTCCAGCACCAAGTTAGGTCCATCCACCGCAAAATATCACTTATTTCCTACAGAGTACAAAGGAAATTGTTTGAGTTTTACTAACAAAAAGTCGCTCTGTGTTTTGATTGTCATATTTAGACAAGAAGGTTTTTATGTAATATTTTTCTTTTTTTGAGTCATTTAGCCATTTGTCTCCACATATATCTAATTTTAAAATTTCTAAAGGTCTTATTTAAATTTATTTAGAGGGTGTCAAAAAATGATGAAAATTGGTTATTTTGAGAATAGCGTAAATCGATATAAAAATTTTTTAGAGTACTATTCCCTCAATGTTTATTACTTTTTAATAACTTTATATATATAAGTGTAGTTACCGATGCCAAGATTCCTACATGTAAGTGTTAAAAAAATTTTATTTAATTTTTTAAAATTTTTGGACCTTTAGAAAAAGCTGGAAATGGTGCTACTCGTTTCATTGATATCTCTATAACCGTACTAGTCAGTCAGATTTCGTTACCGTAGTCTTATACTAGATATATTAAATTAATAAATCATAGTAATTTTTTCCATCTAAACATAAAAAATTTTAAGTTTGAGAGGTTACAAATTGCTGTAATTATACGGATTATGTTATATTTATAGTATGTCACGTGGTATAAAACGTCACTATGCTCAGTACTCTGCTTCCTATGTTTAACTAGTAAGGTTTCTACACGCGTGTGTAGTAGATATTTCATTGAAAAAATATATGGAATGATTAATTTGGAGTTAATAATAATCAAAAAGTAGAATAGTCTACAGGAATCTTGTGTTTCAATGATAAAAAATATGCATGAATATTTATAAAAGAGTTTGAAACAACAGTTTTTTGAGGATGTAAAAACAACACTTAGAAGTGTAGTGATGAATATGAACAGTTTTTAAATATTAACAACATTGAAGCCTGAGAAATGAAAATCATATAAAAGAAGTTATTTGAAGTACAATTTACAGTTCATATCTTGAGGTGTTATTTGCTCAAATTCTATTGTACTAAAAAAGGAAAGAATGGTAACCAGTATGAAAAAGTAAATTGAAGTACATTAATTATACAGTGTTTGTTGATTAAGTATGTAAATATGAAAAATGTACTGTGATGCTTCCTATGTAACCCCAGTTGTTGACGCCGCCGTTGAACGGCGGCGTCAGTATTGAATAGGTTTCAGATTTGTACCATGGGGTTGCATAATCGAATCGGGAGCAGCCAACATTATTATTGTAAATCTAAACTATGTTCTATGTATGAAAAATGACTTTTATGAATCATTAAATTGTATTAAGTCATAAAAAAAAATACAATACAAAATACACATGTCTCCTTACCTTATTTCAAAACTTTGGACACATTTAATGAGTATTTAATAACTTTTCCACAAACTCGTAGACCACGGTTTTTTATTGCTTTGTTTACGGACCTTACGACCCGATTCATCAAAGTTCAGAAAAAAATATTCGGAAGATGTTTTGCTATCTTAAAACACTGAGATAATAGAAAACATGGCGCCAACGTGAAAAATCAATGAAAACCCATTTTAATTACTACATATTATACTATAATATTTAAACTGTAAAGAAAAGCCGTTCACCCAACTATGCAATACGTAGGGCCCTAACGGAATTCCATTCCATCATTTGTAAACAAAAACAATAATCAGCCAATGGAAGTTCTGTAAAATGTATACGTCACAGTGGATTTCGTCTCTTTCCGCCATATTGCTGGAGTGTATATATATGCTTCGGGAATAGAAAGAAAGAAAAATCCACATTACAAGCTACAGGGAGGGAGGGGCAGGTATATCTTTTTCACAATATTTAGACCCGGTGTAAATTATATTTGCACCGGTTTTTGCCTCTGCTTCCTATTACGCGACCTGTAGTCAGTGAAATTGTGGGAGGAGCCATAGTTATAAATAGTTTTGTGTATCAGTTCCTTGGTAGCCAGTGTAAAATTAGCATCCGAAAATAATTAATGTTGTGAGAAAATAGGTATTTAATTATCACAATAGACAAACAATATGGAAGTTACATAAGGGTCTAGTATTATGCTAATTACTAATAAAAACTTTATCTTTATAAATCAGTTTCATAAACAAAAAGGATATACAGCTAAATACACAGAGGCACGGACCGGTATTACTGATTACCGAAAACAACTTTTTACCGGAAACAACCAAAAACAAAAGAGATTACTAGAAACAAGGTCTTTCAAATAGTACTATTTGAAAGACCTTGCTAGAAACAAGTCTTAATATAATCATTTTTTATGTTAAATACACTTTTTATTATTCTAAATGATAAAAATTAATGTATTTGTACATGTAGAATATGTGTAATTTTAGAATGATACGTTAGATTTTAAGCGAATTAGTTCGATGTAACTTAGTGTGTACTTTATGTTATAACGATTACCTCCCTTAGACGGTATTAAAACCCAAATTAATTGCACTCACGGACCTATATACACCTGTGTATAGGTCCGTGTTGAAAAGAAAGATCTTTATTAGAGAAAAAGTATTACTTTTCTTTTTTTGTATTTAAAGAGTTCGCTAAATTTTATCGTTATTTTTTGTTCAAGTTCTTTGACAGTTTAACAACTTATCTGCATTTCCAGTTACGAAAATTCCCATGAGTGAATGAAAATAAAAAACAGAAACTAGAAAATCATTTAAAATCTTTTTATTTGCATATATCATTACAAGGATGAATAAAAACATATAACATAATTAACATAATGTGTATATAGGTCCGTGACAGAGGTAATGATCATTTTATGTAGTAAAAAAGGGTTAGCTGATGTTTACCACGCACATTTTATATAGAAACCTGTCCCAGTGCCCATCTCCCAGCCATGCTTCGAAAACATGGGCGGCGTCTTTGATGCCTTGCATCAAAATTCGTCTTGTGCTATTAAGTAATGAAGATGTTCTTTAAGAAGCAGATGAAAGATTTCAAACTACAAGGATTAGGTGTATACAGTGCTGCTTTGCCATAGTCTTTATATATGGTGAGTAAAATTTCTATCAGTGTTTACATGTACTTTTTGATAATAGAGATACATGTCTTTCAGATGGTGATTAATAAATTTGCTGTTGTCAAATTACAGCAGTAGGTATATAAAATAATATCTTACAAAAATTTAAGGGCATGTTATAACTAGAGGGTATAGTGTTATTCAGATATGTTGTAGTAAACTGGATGTTATGGTTTTTCTATTGAAAAGAAAAAATTTTCTGAAAGCAGCTGATAAAGTCCAAGTATTTAATTATTAAAATACTACAAGTGGTATTTGCTTCATATATAAGTGTTTTTATCAAAAAACTGCTAAGATTGATATGAAAAACAAAGATCTTTGTATAAACATTCCATTTAAAAAGGTGTAGGTAATAGTGGTACAAATTTTAAACAGAAGCAGAAAACTGATACAACCAAATGAAAAAATACAGTTTTCATGTCTTAAGGTTGATTTTTTATTGTCAAGTAAGTTAATATAACTTCAAATAGTTCTTTATAAGTATGTGATAGGCTGTGCCAAATGAGAGAATGGTAATACCGGCTTGGTTAAATTGGTTGGTTTAGTGTTTGTAAAAAGGTTTCCTCAAGAAAATACAAATATTTGATTATAATGAGATAGTAGGCCGAATAGGTGCCGGAGATCAATATAACAGTGCAATTTGTAGTAATATGGTTTTAATTATATTAATATATCCAGTAGATATTTCAGTTATTACGTTGAAGTAGAATTTGTGTTCAGAGTCACCAGCTGTATGGTCAATCCTCACGCGCATGGCTTCTCTGATCATAGTCTACACCATTGTTTTTTAGAAAGAATCTTATAATAATATGTGAAAAGATTGGAATTACACAAATGGGGTATGCTTATTCCAACAATAATCTGAATTATTAAATTTGTGAAGAATTTGATTATAATATACAAATATGGAAAAAGTACACAGACCGGTACAGTAACTATTATTAGTTATAATTATTATATTTATGCTGTGTGTAAATAGGATAATCTTTGTGTAGACCCCACAGAGACAGGCATATAAGTTTGATTGTTCACCACAAGCTAATGTAAGCATATTTATGCAGTCATATACTAAAAATATTATTTACTAAAAAGAAGAATCCAGATACAGATTTTAGTCTGTTATTGTGTAAGGAAGCCAAAAGTAATTGACATGTTTTGCAGTAATATTCTATTTATAGAATATCTTATCTTTGATGTTGTAGTATATAGATTTTAAAAATTTATAGTTACAGTAATTTAGCAAACAACTGTTTTAATAGACTGGAGTTATATAAATGCTTATAAAGAAGAAAATATTCTTCTAAGAGATGGCTGAATAGATTATACCATTAATTATATATTGACAAAAATAAGATAAATATACAGAATTAAAAAGATTTTAAGCTTGTGGGGAACATATTAAATTGATTGACTGTTATTTATATTTTATCAGTCATTTGGCAATCAAGTAAGTAGTTTTCCAATAATTTATAAATTGATTTACTTAATGCTTTACTTGGGTCAAGGATATTTTTAATATTAAATTCTTGACCCAGTTTAGACATTTCACTTTTAAATACCTGTCTCTGTGGGTGAAAAGCGGTGCAGTCAAATAGGAGATGAGGGGTGTCATATTCCACACTGCATTGGGGGCAAACCGGTGCCACTTTTAAAATATACTGGCCTGCGCTTGCAGGTAGTAGATTTGCGCCCAATCTCAGCCGGGTAATTGACTTATCCACTCTATATTTGGTAGAGTAGTCCATTGGGCGGCTGAGCCCCACCGTGCTTCTGCGGAAAGTGTGCATGAATGATTTATACTTCAAATCTTCCCGCCATTTATCCAGGACATAGGTTCGAATCCTGGCATAGACTTCAGTGGGGGAGTATGGAATATTTAGTGTGACTGCAGGCATTCCCAGACCCAATTTGGCTGCACTGTCTGCACTCTCATTGCCTGATATGCCTATATGAGCCGGGCACCACACTGTGGTAACTTGGATACCTATGTTTAGGCATTGATTATATTTAATTAAGATTTTTGACAGTAATTCTGGTCTTGAGTGGCTATTATTTGATTCCATTGAAATTAGTGATGATAGTGAATCTGAAAAAATAGCCACTTTTTGATGTTTATGATTTAGAGCCCAGCTCATAGCAGTATCTATGGCAATCATTTCTGCAGTGTATATAGAGGTATGGTTTGGGATTCTATTTATTATTTTTTCTTGTTTGTATGGAATAACAACTGCAGAGGAACATTTTCCTGAGTCAGGATCTTTTGACCCATCTGTGTAGATGTGAAGATGATCTGAATATTTATTATCAAAATGTATTTGAGTTTCTGACTTGGCGAGATGAACCAGATCAGATTTCTTAACTTTATGCTGTAGTGTAAGGTCAACATCAGGCAAAGTGAGAGTCCAGGGTGCAGGACCGCATGGGGCCTGGTCAGCCACAGTCATATTATGGATGTCACACCCCTCAGCCATTTCTTGTACCATAGCCCCAAAAGGTAACATGTGGTTTTTAAAGCATGACCTAACAAAGTATCCTTGTCCTATAATATCATTGACGGGATTAGTGGTCCTAGCCTTGACTCTCGCCCAGTACTTGAGGATTTGCTCCTGTCTCCTAAGACGCAGGGGTGGCACCCCCGCCTCCAGTTCAACCAGGTAGGCAGGAGTGGATGGTAGTGCTCCTAGAGCCAACCTGAGGGCCTTATTCTGAATGATGTCGAGCTTTCGGAGGTGACATAAGTTTGCACTAGCATAGACTTGTGCACCATAGTCTATTTTTGAACGTATTAGAGACTTGTATAGCATTAACAGACTTCCTTTATCTGAACCAAAGTCTGTATATCTAAGTTTTTTCATGACCTGCAAGTCTCTTTGGCACCTGGTGACCAGTTCTTTGATATGTTGCTCAAATGTGAGTTTTTTATCTAAAGTAACTCCTAAAAATTTGGCAACTTTTACAAAATTTATTGGTGTGCCATCTAAAGTTACGTTCAAAGTGTGCTGAGGTTGTAACCCAAATAGTATGCCTACAGTTTTTGTCTCTGAAATTTTGAAACCCCAGTTTTTAGCCCAACCTCCCAGAGAGTCCAATCCTGCCTGTGCATCTTTGGCAAGTTTGACCAAATTGGACCCAGTTTTCCATGTTCCAGAATCATCTGCAAACTGGCTTATAACCATCCCTGATCCCTTGAGAGTTTCAGGGAGCCCATTTATTATGAGAGAAAATAATAATGGGGACAGTATCGCGCCCTGAGGAGTACCTCTTTCTAGCTCGGCCTCATCAGACAGTTCTCCTTGAACTTTTACTCTAATCTTTCTGCCCTCCAGGAAGGATCTGAGGTACTGGAAGCAATGCCCTGTCACACCGTACTGCCTTAGTTTAAATAAGACCCCAAAAGACCACGTTAGGTCGAAAGCTGCCGTTAGATCCAGAAATATTGCCAAAACTGATCTGGACCTATTCTTAGCTGAGATAATATCATGTTGAAGTCTCACTAGTTGATCAAGGGTACTTCTCCCCTTGCGGAACCCTGATTGAAATGGGTTTAAGATGTTATTAGACTCTAAGAGGTACTCGAGTCTGGCTTTCACCATGCTTTCCATTATTTTACCAGCATGGGAGGTGAGACTTATAGGCCTATATGATTTAGGCTCAGCTGGATTCTTACCAGCTTTATGCAGAGGTATGACACAGGCCTCCTTCCATACCTCCGGGTACACACCCTCCACCCATACCCTGTTGAAGAGTGTCAGCCATAGCTCTAGCAAGGAATCTGGCATATGTTTAAATAGCTCATAGCTGATTCTGTCCGTTCCTGGTGCAGAATTCTTTTTATTTTTTATATTTATTTTTAATTCTTGTAAACTGAAGGCCATATTCAGTATGGTGTTATTATTATTATTTTCATTTTGAGAATATACCAGGTGTTGATATTGAGTTTCAAAATCTGTCTGGTATTTTAAGGTGTCAGCATGCATATTTGAGTGGCTGGAAACCTGTTTATAATGATTGACTAGAAATTGTGCCTTTTCTTTATTTGACAATGCAACGCTGTTATTTAACTTGAGCAAAGGTATGGGATTTCTAGTAATCCCCTTAATCCTGTCAATTTTCTGCCAAAACATCTTGGCATTACATCTCTTCATTGAGACGGATTCACAGAACTGTTGCCAGTTCTGTTTTTTGGCCTCCAGGGTAACCTGTTTGCAGTGCTTTTCAGCCAAATTAAGAGTTATGAGATTTTGCTCTATAGGATTTTTTCTGAAAGTTTTCAGAGCCTTTTTTCTTGCCTTTACTGCTGACCGACACTCATCAGACCACCAGGGAACTGTGTTCCGCTGGGCCTGGCCTCCCTTAGACACGGGGATGGATTTACCCGCTATCTCCAGTGTGAGCAAGGTCAAGTTACTACAGTGAGAGTCAACACTAGGATCAAAAACATCATTATGGGATATATTTCTACTTTGTTGTTGAAACAGGAGCCAGTCCGCTTTATCAAAATTAAATTTGGACTGGGTATCACCACAATTTGGTTTATATTTGCCATTTATGGTGATGTATAAAGGAAAATGGTCTGAGTTCATGTTATCCTCTAAGACCCCCCATGTTGAAACAGTGGCTAATTTTGGGTGACAAAAAGTGAGGTCAATGTTAGTCAAGGTGCCTCTATGTTTACATAGTCTAGTAGGGGAACCATCATTGAGCAAGATAATACCAATGTCTTCTGCCCAATACCATAACTCTGACCCCTTTTTATTGGTGTATTCAGAACCCCAGTTAATATGGTGTGCATTGAAGTCACCAGTTACAAGACACTGTTGTAATATGCCATCCTTAGTTAATATTTGACCTAAAGGTAATAAGGAAGATTGATCGAAATCCCTTGCATAGAGATTAACCAAAGAAATATACTTCTTAGATGTATAGACCCTGACTAACTGAACCTCAAATGCTACTTCTCCCTTATCATTCATGGGATTGGTAGTAGATATAACTTCATAATTTAATCCATGTTTTATATACATGATTAGGCCACCATAACTCTGGCCCTGGGGATTTGTTTTAAATTGTTTATGTTCCAAATGGTACCCGGGAATATTTTTACTACATGTTTCAGTCCATTTAACTTCTTGTAAACATACAACGTTTACAGACGGATTGTTAAAGAGAAATAATTTTAACTCTGTATGTTTTTCAGAGCTTAAGCCCTGAACATTAAAAGATATTAAATTAATTGGTATGTCCATTATTGGTTAAATAAATAAGTATTAATGATACTCTCACTGAGAACACTAGTTGTTTAGTTGTCTGACAGCAAGTCTAGACTGGAGTAATTTGTTTAGGTCCTTTCTAGAAGACTTAAGTTTTTTAGGAGTTACATGGGGGGTATACCCTCCTCCTACCATTGAGGTTACTCCTTTGGGCACCACCCTAATTTTTGGTTTTTCCATTTTTTTGGTTATTGGAATACCGCCTGGGCTGATGCTCATGCCCAGACTCTTGCTGATGTGGGTCTTGACATACCCATGTAATCTATTTTTGGATGGTTTTGCTTTGCTAAGAATGATTTTTGTAACCAAACTTGTAATATCATTTAGGGACACTACAATAGCCCTTTGACCAGGCTCTCTGATATTAATAGTATCAGGGAACCTGACATGGCGCTCACCGGGAACAGCCGGTGAGGTTTGTTGAGACTTGTTGACTAGTTCGAGTGCCCCCTCTCCGTTTATACTCGGAGGACTAACCATGGGTTCATTAGGAATGGCCACTAATCCTGATATTGATAGATTGCAATAACTCTTGTTAATATTGCTGCTTTTGAGTGGACTAATTTTACTGGAAGAATTTTCTGTGGAGCTACTGTTAGTGCAAAGGGAGGGGTGGACGGATATAATTGAGTCCTGGTCAGTGATGTCGCAGGTACCGTCGTCGGACTCGGTCAGTTGATTTGAACTGTCCGAGACCGATATTTCCCCCCTGAGCGGGCTACCTAAACAGCTATAATTTAAAGGGGTTGATGCCGACTTCTTCAAACTAATATCTGAGTTTATGCCCTTGTTTTCAGGTGTTTTTATTTGGTCGGTCATCGTGCCTACCACCTCCGAGAAACGTTTTTTAATGCTCTGGTGGGGAGAGTTATGGCCCTTGGGAGAAAGAGGTGACATATTGTTTGAGTCCTTTAAATTCTCACACTCTAGCCCCACTTTTATGGGGGCGCCCTTTTCTCTCACACTTGCATTCTTGTTATTGGAGGTTACCTTGTTGGGGAGACTGGTTTGTCTAGCTGCTCTTTCAAAATAATCTCTTGCCTCCTCCTCCTCTTGTTCTTGTAGGTTTAATTCTTTAGATTTAGCTATTTCTTTTTGGACTATAGCTGAAGCCCTACCCCAGGGGACCCTCTCCCTTTTAGCCACGGCCTGTATGCAGGTAGCGTGGAAATATTCCACGCAACCTCTGTATGAGGCCATGTGTTTAGCTCCACAGTTGCAGCATTTAATATTTGTGTAATTACATTCTTTTATTGGGTGGTGCCCTGCACATCTACCACATGTCACCTGATGGGGGCACCTGTTTGCTATGTGGCCAAACCCCTGGCATTTAAAGCACCTCAGGGGAGGCTGTACGTATGTCTCAGTTTGAAAAGAAATATTTGTGTCTCTGAGTTGCACACTCAGGGGGCATGCCCCACTGAATGTGAGTTTTACCGCACCGCTTTCTTTACCTCTCTTATTCTTGAGGCGGATTGCATTGATCAGACATGCACCCCGATCACTTGAATACTCCAATAATTTAATCAGAGTGTTAATGTCTTCCTCTACCGGTACCCCGTGTATGACTACATCGAAGGTTTGGATTGTTGACGGCACAGCCGTCAACACTTCCAACCCTCCCATGGTCTGAGTCCTGTTCTTTAATGCAGTTGATAAGGCCGCGCTGGAATTAAATTCCAGTAGAACCGCGCCGGAAGCCAACGGTGTTATTTTGCTTACATTTTTGAATTTCATCGAAATTTCCTTAGACAGTTGTTTTAAGCTTAATTCTTTAACTAGATTTCCTTTATTTGCTCGTATCACGCACGTAAAACATGCTGTATTACATGTAATTCTGTGGGTATGCCCACTATCTAATGGCTGCCCAAGAATTCTGGAAATATCCAGAGGGTGTTTCCTAGGGTCTAGCCTGGCCGACATACCTCTAGTAGTATTTCTGTTACTCATGTGTTTTTTATTATCAACGATTTGTATTAATTTATTGCTATTTTAATGTGTCAGATTAATATTATGATATAAACTTCTTATGAAAAATTTCTCAACTTTCTTGACAGAGATGTCAGAATATTAATAATTTGCTACTGTCCGTAGCCGTAATTTTAGCAGTTACAGTGGTCACAATATGTTCTTAAAAGCCGTAACGTACCAGCGCTTGTGTATCGATTGTATAGCGCACTATAGTATTGGTTTATATTCAGCTTACTGCCGCTACCGTATCGCTAGAGCAGCGTGACGGTGTAAATTTGTAAACGGCTATATTTATTAAATATATCTCTTTTATTAGTTATTTATGTCATAAATTTCTAAATGATGTCTCTAGTGATTATTCTAGAGTGACAGACCAGCTGTTCACCTAGTATAATATATTATATAGTATGTTTTAAGAATAGTGTAGAATAATGAAGCACACCTCCCCAAATAAACAACCCAAATCAGTCAGGTCATATCTAACGCCAAAATAAGTAATTGAACACTTTAACATGTGGGACGGGGATATATATATGTACAACTTTATTAAATTTGTTATAAAATGGGGACAATTTAGTACAGATGGCAGTAAATTTAATGCAGATAGTGGGAGGGGTATCGTCTAGCTATGTTGCTGGGCGTAGTTATCGTTTCCAACGTAGCTGGGCGAAGCTGGGCGTAGATAACGGTGAACCTCGAAGCTGGGCGTAGTTAACGTAATTTATTGTATATGCTATTTGCCACCGTGGAGATTATACGTGCCTTGTAAACGTTTGAAAACACCGACTGACTTGACGACCTAAATACCATTGAAGCAAAAACATAGAGTGGTAAGAGTCGCCCACTTGAAATCATGGTAACCACTTTAATGAGTGAGGGTTGTGGGTTCAAGTCCTGCTAGTGACCATGTATCTTTATGTGAGAAAACTGGCGGTTTTCTAGTACTGGTTCTTTCCAGAAACGATGGTTAAGTAACCTGCCCGCATGTAAAAATGACCAAAATACCGACGAAACGAGCTTTAAACTCCAACAAAAACAACTAAATCATCACCTGTTGTGAAAGAATCTGCACCAGATTATCTGCCACAGGGATTAAAGCGCTGGCAGCTACAGCTCTGTTGTCATCATCAGCATCTTGCAGACCTTGGAATATAAACGGCAAGACCTTTGGCAGTAAGTCAGTTGTCATATCCTGAAAGACAGTAAAACATGTCTCACATATCTGTACAATAATAATGTATATTCTATACCTAACAAAAATAATTAATACTGATTGGCCAATAGCGATCACTTGCCAGGTCCATAAAAGTATATGTAGACCTTGAAAATTATGTGTAGACCTGGGCGGATTTCAAGACGCCATTTCTAATATATTTTCGCATATTTTCACTACTTTTTATGAGGCACACAATATAATAATTTTAGACTCCGTCCATATCACTTTTTAAAACATCCGCAAAACTATAATATTGACCTCAGCATTAATCTGAAATTGTATATCATACGCTTGTACTAACACGAATATACATAGCACTAACTCCAAAATGCATGTAGATGATAATTGCAAACAAGTACGAAGCATTGACACAAGCTCGATTATTCAAAGTCCTAACATTTCAAAAGAGCTTTGTTAATAAAAGGCAATAATGGTTAGGTGAAAGATTTTATCAATTTATTATTTAAAACTCTTATTTTGCCAAAACATTCTTCAATTATTGAGTGGAGGGGCCTTTTTTCAAGCAAAGGTCCATAGGTCAATAGAAGTCTTATAAAGGTGGTTTTTATTTTGGGGTGGTTTTATATTACTGTTCAAAATTGCAAAGCTGCATTATGGTAAGGATTGATGCCTAAAACATATTAACAAGACAAATATCTAAGATCTAGGCCATGTGGTTTCAGAGAAGAAGATTTTTAAAGTTTTTCCTATATAAGCCTTTGTAAAATCAAGTGACCCCTGAACAGGGCAAATTTGGACTTTTGGGGTCATGATTTGCACAATCTTGGTTGAGGTCAACAAGGCAATGCTACATGCCAAATATCTAAGCTCAATGCCTTCTGGTTTTAAACAAGATTTTCTACAGAAAGCTATGTAAAATAAAGTAACCCCAGACCCCATTTCCCCAGCCCCTCTTCTTGCCCCCTTAAATGTCTTTTTGTAATTATGATTTTGAAGGGTAATTTCACTTTCATTCATAGTAAACTGATAAAATAATTTTACTGTTTAATTAATGAGAAAATTAAAACAAAAAGAGTAGCTTCTAAAATGATTTCTACTTTCCTTACAGAAAAATAACATAACATATTAAAAATATCAAATGTGAAAACAAATGTTTCAGAATTCTGAAAGGATATTCATTATTTCTATAAATTAAAAAAAACAAAAAAAAATAAAGAATCAATTAACTGACTTCTTTAAAAGAGATAATCAAACACATAATGTATCTCATTTTGGAAAAAACAAACACCCTAATTAAGGACTTTAATTGATTTATACATGATAACATTATAACAGATCAATGATTGTGTTTGATCTTTCTTTGATGTTTTAATGATTAAAGTAAATTTGTTTGTTCAGTGTAAGCTGTGTTCAAATCATTAAAACAAACTGGTAAGACAATTAAACTGCAAACTGTAAGACAATGGGAAGATTTCCTAATAAATACTGACCAGGCACCAGACCCAAGCCAACACACTTTGTGACTTTGTAGAGAACACACTGAGTAGAATTATACCAAGCTAATTTATTATCTCAATATACACTAGAGAGCAGAATTATACCAAGCTAAATTATTATCCCAATATACACTAGAGAACATAACAATCAACATGGATGTTATCTCAGCAGCTTCAACTTTACGCAGCCAGTTGGTGGCTCTCCACAACAGCGACACAACTGTCTCACAACTTGGTAAGTGATCTATTTTATTCTTTCATAAAATCCCTGCTTTGTGATTCCAATATCCATTTAAAAGCTCAAAAATATGAATGTGGTCCTTATGCACATAATTATTGCATAAAACCTGAAAATTCTATTAAGTCAGTTGGTGGCTCTCACAACAGTAACACAGCTTTTCTCTCACAACTTAGTAATCTTATTGGTAAAGTATTCTGCAGGTTATAATTCTGGCTTATATGTTTAGTGCCAATAAAGATTTTCACATGTACTGTAAAAATGAGATGAAATTTACAATTTAATTTTTCAGCATTTATGTTTAACTTGTACAAAAACTTTCTATATAATTATGTTTCAATTCACATTGTATTTTTCTCTCTTTCAGAGGACCAGGTACACAGTCTAGGTCAACAGTCGTTGATGTCAGCTATAGAAGACAACCAGTCTCACCATCTGCGTCTGGTTCTCCGTCTGTCTGTCTGTGAGGGAGTGTGTCACATGTACAAACAGTACTCAAGCAGGAAATGGGCTAAAGTAAGTTACTATTTCACTGTATAGAAATGTACATGCTAAAAACAAACATTTCAAGAAAAACAAAACAATCAATGAGTATACAGAATCATTTAATTAATCCTGGTCCCAACTGTTGTAAACAAGGAAAACTTCTGTGGTAGCATTGGGGGAGTTTTAAGCACAATGGCTAATATATTGACATTTTCATTATTTGGACCCATTTACATGTATTTACAATTCAATTACATCTGTAGTGTTATTTTCATTCTTTCAGACTAAGACTTAGTACATGTATAGTGCAGCTTAAACAAATACACATTTGCTGTTAATTCATTGCTGAAACCATTTAATGATCTATCTTAATTATGTTGCAGGTACAGAATACAGCCAGGTCAATTAAGTCCAGCCTGGAAGCAGACGACAGTGAGCAGATGACATCAGTGATGACATCATCACCTACAGGGGGCAGCACCAGTCAGGACAAGGCAGCTGATGTATGGACAAGTGTGTTCTGTGAAGTCTCTAGACGTGATTGACAATTATATTGCTGACTTTCTACAGTGCTGATATTTTGTTGTGTTTCATATTATTGTATAACAATGCTATTGTGCTAAAATCTGTTAAGAATGATACAATAAAATTGATGTTAATATGTGTTTTACTGTTTGCTTTATGTGAATCAGACTGGGGTGTCATGTACTGTGTGAGTACAAAATGGGTATACATTTCCCAAAATACATGTCAGAGTTATTGGACTTGTTAAGTGACCGAAAAGAAGTTTGTGAAGTTCATTACTTTTAGAGACACTAACTCCCATACAAAACTTGTCCTACTTGTCCTACCTTTTGTCCCAAAAGTGACATAATTTTATCAAGAGTTATGGTACTTGATAGGATGACCTTGTTTTGCGACCATTTAGAAGTTTCAATCCACTACATTCAGTATTTTAGAGATATACTTGCACTCAAATTTTTACCTGCATGACTAATGGGGACATTATTTGAACAATCTTGGTAGAGGTCCACTAGACAATGCTACATGCTAAATATCTAAGCTCTAGGACTTGTGGTTTCATAGAAGACGATATAAAAAGCATCTTTCATATCATTCAGATGTAGGCAACAGATGTTCTTCAAAACTTTTTGAGTTATGCTCTGCATAAGACAACCTGCACTAGCAATTATCAAATTGGTAACTTTAGTTAAACCTTCTAAATTTAGTCGTTTTCAGGGTTTCCATTCCATAAATATATCATCTAACAAGACTGACTTCATCAGCTGGCCTATTGGCTTAATTTTGCTGTGTGCAGTGTTGTCTGGGTTTAATGGTATTCTTCCTAACTAGAACAAACTTTACAAGCTTTTGGTGATCGTGTAACATTTCGTAATGCAAATTATTTCCCTTGAAAGTGTTCACAGTGATTCATCCTGTCAGAGTAATAACACACTTTACCATCTTTTCTATAAATATCTGTACTTGTTTTAGACACAGATAGGGAAAACCCGCCATCTCCTATATTTAGACCTAATTTATTAAGTGTATCATTAGATAGAAAATAATAGTAAAGGTTTCTCATAAACAGTATTATCATCTGTCTTAATTAATCCAGACCCTATTACCTTCATATAGAAACATTTGAAAGGTCTTCAAGAATTAATGCACAAACTGCTTTGCAAACTTGTTAAGTTAATCTAATAAAACAACTTAAATCTACTTTAATCCTGATAGAGGGAAATGCAAGTTTGTAACTCACAAATACATCACCAAGTTTAGAGTATAGTATATAAGGAAGAGTACTATCTATCTTTACTAAGAGGACCGGAGGAAGGTTGGTTAACGAATTTGCTTACACCCACCCAACCCCAATATTAGTCCACTTGCTTTTTTATACTTTCCTATCATGAATGATTATCAAACTCACAGAAATACCGAAGGAGAGACCAGAGCAAACTTAAACAGCATGTAGTTCCTATACAAGGCTTTAAAAAAACAAAGGGCCAAGATGGCCCTATATCACTAAAACCTGGCTACCATTGGCTATAATACAAGGTCATTGACAGCAGAAAGGGTAAATTTTGACCTTGGGGTTCTGTTTTAAACACTCAAAATGCTATATTCAAAATATCTAAGCTCTTGGTCTAATGGTTATATACAAGAAGAATTTGATGTGTTCCATATATATATATAAGCCTATGTTAAATCATGTGACCCCGGGGCAAGGTCAATTTTGACCTAGGGGTCATAATTTGAACAATCTTGGTAGAGGTCAATCGGGTAGTGTTACATGCCAGATATTGAAGACTTAGGCTTTGTGGTTTCAGATATGAAGATGTTTAAAGTTTTTCCTATATATGCTTATGTAAAAACAAAGGGGCCAAGATGGCCCTATATTGCTCACCTGCGACTCATGACAATATGTGACCAAACTACAACTATATACTATATATCATTAACACAAACATTCTGTTTGATCTTGACAATGCAAAACTTTTGACCAATCTACATGATGATTGGGTTGTAAATGTCAACTGAGTGGCATACACAAAGTTTTTAACCAGGTGACCTAGTTTTTGACTTCAGATTACACATATTCATACTCCATCTAAATTTTATCAAGACATTCATATTTACAAAGCTTTATGAAGATAGAATGAATAATGCAACCTCTATAGCATAAACATTGTTTTTCTACAATTTTACCTTGTGGCCTAGTTTTTGACCCTAGTAACCCATGTTCAAACTCGACGTAGATTTGATCAAGGCA
This sequence comes from Saxidomus purpurata, assembly GCA_022818135.1. Classification (NCBI taxonomy): domain Eukaryota; kingdom Metazoa; phylum Mollusca; class Bivalvia; order Venerida; family Veneridae; genus Saxidomus; species Saxidomus purpurata. Next base: position 50,252,370 of record JAFMSR010000010.1, read on the forward strand.
ATCATACTGACAAAGTTTCATGAAGGTCCGATTAAGAATGCAACCTCTATAGCATATACAAGGTTTCTCTATGATTTGACCTGGTGACCTAGATTTTGACCATACATGACCAATGTTCAAACTCAACCTAGATTTGATCAAGGCAATCCTACTGACAAACCTTCATGAAGGTCCAATGAAAAATGCAAACTCTATAAGCATATACAAGGGTCTTCTATGTTTTGACCCTGTGACCTAGTCTTTTACCCTTGATGACCCATGTTTCATGACGGTCCAATGAAAAATGCAACCTCTATAGCACATACAAAGTTTTTCTATGATTTGACCCCTTGATTAGATTTCATCAATGTAACCATACTAAGTAAGTTTCATGAAAATACAATGAAAAAAGCAACCTCTATTGCATACCCAATGTTTTGTTATGATTTGACCTGGTGACGTAGTTTTTGTCACTTCATGACCCATGTTCCAACTCGACCTAGATTTTCATCAACGCAATCATACTGACCAAGTTTCACAAAAATCCAATGAAAAATGCAACCTCAATTGCATACACAAGGTTTTCTATGATTTGACCCTGTGACCTAGTTTTTGATGCTGGATGACCCATGTTCAAATCGACCTTATGATTTCACCAAGGCAATCATACTGACAAAGTTTCATGAAGGTCCAATGAAAAATGCAACCTCTATAGCACATACAAAGTTTTTTTATGATTTGACCCCATGATTAGATTTCATCAATGCAACTGTACTAAGCAAGTTTCATGAAAATCCAATGAAAAAAGCAACCTCTATTGCATACACAATATTTTTTTATGACTTGTCCTGGTGACTTAGTTTTTGTCACTTCATGACCCATGTTCCAACTCGACCTCGATTTTCATCAACACAATCATACTGACCAAGTTTCACAAAATCCAATGAAAAATGCAACTTCAATTGCATACACAAGGTTTTTCTATGATTTGACCCTGTGATCTAGCTTTTGACTCTGGATGACCCATGTTCAAATCGACCTTATGATTTCACCAAGGCAATCATACTGACTGAGTTTCATGAAGGTGCAACCACTATAGCACACACAAGGTTTTTCTATGATTGACCCCATGACCTTGTTTTTGACCCTAGATGACCCATGTTCATACTTCGCCTAGATTTCATCAATGCAACTGTACTAAGCAAGTTTCATGAAAATACAATGAAAAATGCAACCTCTATTGCATATGCAAGGTTTTTCTATGATTTGACCAGGTGACCTAGTTTTTTACTCTAGATGATCAATGTTCGGACTCCATCTAGATTTCATTAAGGCAATCATACTGACCAAGTTTCATCAAAATCCAATGAAAAAAGCAACCTCTATTGCATACACAAGGTCTTTCCATCATTTGACATGTGACCTAGTTTTTTACCCTAGATGACCAATGTTCAACCTCAACCTAGATTTAATTAAGGCACTTAAACTGACCAAATTTCATGAAGATCCAGTGACAAATGAAGCCTCTATCGCATACACAAGGTTATGTGTGGACAGACACCACAGACAGACCACTGACATCAGGCAATCACAATATCTCACCTTAACACTTTGTGCTTAGGTTACAAGTGACCCCCAAGGGCGTGGTCAATTTACACCCAGTGACCATGATTTAAACACTTTTGTAGAGGTACACTAGGCAATGCCACAAAGCTCTGGGTCTTCCTGTTCTAGAGAAGAAGAATTTTAAAGTTCCATTCCCATTACAACCAGAGTTCTGCATGGCATGGAATTATTTGGACACCTGTTGAGAGGGCTTCATGCAAGGAAGATCCCTGCCAAGTTTCATCAACATTGGCCTAGTGGTTTCAGAGATGTTGTTTGTAGGAAAATGTGAATGGTCGACGTATGACGGACATTGGACGTGTGCAATCCTAATAGCTCAGAACAATGTCATGTATACATTTTTGTATATCAGAAATTCCCTCAGTTATATCCTGCTTCCTTAAGACCAGTTTTCTCACACTTGTAATAAGATCATGTTTGACAGACTCATCAAGATATAGTAGTTACAACTTGTAGTAATATACATTGTTCTAAAAGTATCAGTGCTATAAAATGTCTTTTTGTAATTATTATTTTGAAGGGTAATTTCACTTTCACTCATAGTTAACTGATAAAATCATTTTACTGTTTAATTAATGAGAAAATTAAAACAAAAAGAGTAACTTCTAAAATGATTTCTACTTTCCTTACAGAAACCTAACATAACATATTAAAAACATCAAATGTGAAACAAATATTTCAGAATTCTGAAAGGATTTTTCATTATTTTTTATAAATCAAATAAACACATAAAAATAAATAATCAAGTGCCTGACTTCTTTAAAAGAGATAATCAAACACACAATGTATCTCAATTTTGGAAAAAAAAACACTCTAATTAAGGACTTTAATTGATTTATACATAACATTATAATAGATCGCTGATTGTGTTGGATCTTTCTTTGATGTTTTAATGATAAAAGTAAATTTGTTTGTTCAGTGTAAGCTGTGTTCAAATCATTAAAACAAACTGGTAAACAATTAAACTGCAAACTGTAAGACAATGGGAAGATTTCCTAATAAATACTGACCAGACACCAGACCCAAGCCAACACACTTTGTGACTTTGTAGAGAACTCACTGAGTAGAATTATACCAAGCTAATTTATTATCTCAATATACTAGAGAAGAATTATACCAAGCTAATTTTTTATCTCAATACACTAGACAGCAGAATTATACCAAGCTAATTTATTATCTCAATATATGCTAGAAAGCAGAATTATACCAAGCTAATTTATTATCTCAATATACACAAGAGAACATAACAATCAACATGGATGTTATCTCAGCAGCTTCAACTTTACGTAGCCAGTTGGTGGCTCTCCACAACAGTGACACAACTGTCTCACAACTTGGTAAGTGGTTTATTTCATTCTTCCATGAAATCCCTGCTTTGTGATTCTAATATCCATTTAAAAGCTCAAAAATATGAATAAGGTACTTCAGGTCTGCAAGTTATACTTAAAACTGTAAAAATTATAACGAGATAAAAGGGTTTACAATTCACCATTTTTTTTTTTTTTACATTTTTAGCATTTATGTTTAAAAATTATTTAACTTCAGTCTTTAGTATAATCATGTTTCAATTCACATTGTATTTTTCTCTCTTTCAGAGGACCAGGTACACAGTCTAGGTCAACAGTCGTTGATGTCAGCTATAGAAGACAATCAGTCTCACCATCTACGTCTGGTTCTCCGTCTGTCTGTCTGTGAGGGAGTGTGTCACATGTACAAACAATACTCAAGCAGGAAATGGGCTGAGGTAAGTAACTATTTCACTGTATAGAAATGTACATGCTAAAAACAAACAATTAACATTTCAAGAAATATAAAACACACTGAAATATCAGTGAGTATATAGAATCATTTAATCAATCCTGGTCCCAACTGTTGTCAATGGGGAAAATGTCTGTGATCTTTCAGACTAAGACTTTTCATTGCTGAAAAATTATCTATCTAATTATGTTGCAGGTACAGAATACAGCCAGATCAATCAAGTCCAGTCTGGAAGCAGACGACAGTGAGCAGATGACATCAGTGATGACATCATCACCTACAGGGGGCAGCACCAGTCAGGACAAGGCAGCTGATGTATGGACAAGTGTGTTCTGTGAAGTCTCTAGATGTGATTGACAATGCTATTGCTGACTTTCTATAGTGCTGATATTTTGTTGTGTACTTTTGTTTCATATTATTGTGCTAAAATCTGTTAAGAATGATACAATAAAATTGATGTTAATATTATCTTACTGTTTGCTTTCTGTGAATCACACTGGGGTGTCATGTACACGGGTATGAATGTGTCAAATATAAGTCAAGAGTTATGGTACTTGATAGGATGACCTTGTTTTGTGACCTTTTAGAAGTTTCAATCCACTACTTTCAGTATTTTGGAGATATTTACTTGCACCCAAATATTAAGCCTGCATGACTCATGGGGACATAATTTGAACAATCTTGGTAGAGGTCAACTAGATAATGCTACATGCTAAATATCTAAGTTCTAGGACTCAGAGAAGAAGATATTAAAATCAAAAGTTTCTCCTATATAAGCATCTTTCATATCATTCAGATGAAGGCAGCAGATTCTGGGTTTCCATTCCATAAATATATCATGTAACAAGGCTGACTTCATCAGCAGTCCTATTAGCTTAATTTTGCTGTATGCAGTGTTGCCTGGTATTCTTCCTTACTAGATCAAACTTTTTACAAGTTAGATGATTTCATGATGCACATTATTTCCCTTGAAAGTGTTCATAGTGATTGATCATGTCAGTTACCATCTTTTCGAGACGAAAGTTATTTTTGGATATTTATTAACATTAATTACTATGGATATATATCTTTTGTATTACTAAAACGGACAAAATGACCTTTAAACTTTAGTACAATGCAACAAAGCGTTATGTGGATAAGGTAATAGAAGCAGTTACAATGCTGTAGCACTGATATATGACGTCAGTGTAGCGCATGCATGTTTCTATTTTATTTGTTCGATGCAATGAAGCCGAAGCCAGTAGTTAGTCGCTACAATGTTACAGCACGTATGGGGTATGACGTCAGTTTCGCGCTTTTGTTATTATTTTGCTGCGGAACAGTCGCCATATTGGAACCGGAGTTCCACTAGAATTTGTTCTATCGATCTTCTTAGGTGAGTTGTTGTATTTTTATGAATGGCCGAAGAAACTATATTATTGATATATTGATAGCGTTGTGGCTACAGAGTATAGCCTGTTTGTATTAACGATTTTTGGGCTTTATAATAGCGACCACGGTGATGACCTACATTAGCAATGCAAAATCAATTAGAGTTGCGTCCCTTGAATGAATTTAATGAATATTTATGAAGCACTAAATCAGCCCAAGAATGGTGCCGATTTATTTCCCTTTAGAAATGATTAAAAACGGAATTGCCGGGAAACAGTCTAATTTGAGTATTTAATTAAGACCTTTATACCTCGGGGAAAACCCGCAAATTATCCGAAAGCCGTGATTTATCAGTACAAAAACAAGTGTCAAAAGTTCGACAACTGTTGATTTTCCGTTAATCGGTCGATTTCGATTGGTTTTCAGGTTTTATTTGAAAGGTTTGATTATAATTTAATGTTTCACTCATAATTATAAACAGTGAAGGAATTCAGTCCGAACCAAACATGTTGACATGTACAAAAAAGCCAAAATGGTGGTAGTTACGAATAAAAATTATATCCCTGTCAGACTACATAATTTTTAGTCTGGAAATTGTAGTGTCTTTTCTATGCAGTAACAGTGAGTTAGTTATGGGAGATAGAGCGGTGGTATACGTAAGATGACGTCATTTTTAAATAATGAATATGCAGGAAAGAACAATAGAAAAATAAATATTCTGTGAAAATTTAACTTGCGCTTTTTCTTTGAAAAAAAAACATTATTTAAAAAATTGTACTTTTCAATTGTTTACGTTTTAGTGCCATCGGGCTGTTTTAGCTCATTCGGGGTATATACCCCAATGGGGAGATCTGCTCAGTCTGTTGAAGTACAGCCGTGGCCATTATTCTGTACACTGTAATGTAATACAGTAATCGTCTCATATAACTGTTAAGTTATAATTTTCTTGTTCTATAAATATCTGCACTTATTTTAGACACAGATAGGGAAAAACCCACCATTTCCTATATTTAGACCTAATTCATTAAGTGTACCATAAGATAGAAAATAATAGTAAAGGTTTCTCAAAAACAGTATTATCATCTGTCTTAATTAATCCAGACCCTATTACCTTCCTATAGAAACATTTGAAATGTCTTCAAGAATTAATGCACAAACTGCTTTATAAACTTTAAAAGTTGATCTAATAAAACAACTAACATCTACTTTAATACTGATAGAGGGAATATGCAACTCTGTAACTCACAAATACATCACCAAGTGTAGAGTATAGTATATAAGGAAGAGTACTATCTATCTTTACTGAGAGGACCGGAGGAAGGTTGGTTATCGAATTTGCTTATACCCACCCAACCCCAATATTAGTCCACTTGCTTTTTATACTTTCCTATCATGAATGATTATCAAACTCACAGAGATACTGAAGGAGAGACCAGAGCAAACTAAAACAGTGCATGTCATGTAGTCCCTTTACAAGGCTTTGAAAAAAACATGAGGACCAAGATGGCCCTATATCACTCACCTGGCTACCATTGGCTATAATACAAGGTCATTGACAGTAGAAAGAGTCAATTTTGAACTTTGGGTTCTGATTTTAACACTCTTCATAGTGATCCACAGCAAAATGCAATATTCCAAAGATCTAAGCTCTTGGCCTAGTGGTTATAGACAAGAAGAATTTTAATGTGTTCCATATGTAAACCTATGCTAATTCATGTGACCCCGGGGCAGGGTCAAATTTGACCTACGGGTCATGATTTGAACAATCTTGGTAGAGGTCAACTAGGCAGTGATACATGCCACATATTGAAGATTTATGTTTTGTGGTTTCAGATATGAAGATTTTTAAAGTTTTTCCTATATATACCTATGTAAAAACAAGAGGGCCCTATATTGCTCACCTGCGACTCATGACAATATGTGACTAAACTACAACTATATCTGATATATCATAAACACAAACATTCTGTTTGACCTTGACAAGGCAAAACTTTTGACCAATCTACATGATGATTGTAAATGTCACCTGTGTGGCATACACAAAGTTTTTAACCAGGTGACCTAGTTTTTGACCTCAGATTACACATATTCATACTCCATCTGAATTTTATCAAGACATTCATACTTATAAAGTTTTATGAAGATAGAACGAAAAATGCAACCTCTATAGCATACACATGGTTTTTCTACAATTTTACCTTGTGGCCTTGTTTTTGACCCTAGTAACCCATGTTCAAGCTCAACCTAGATTTGATCAAGGCAATCACACTGACAAAGTTTCATGAAGGCCCAATTAAGAATGCAACCTCTATAGCGTACACAAGGTTTCTCTTAGATTTGACCCGGTGACCTCGTTTTTGACCATAGATGACCACTGTTCAAACTCGACCTAGATTTGATCAAGGCAATCATACTGACAATGTTTCATGAAGGTCCAATGAAAAATGCAAACTCTATAAGCATACGCAAGGGTTTTCTATGATTTGACTCTGTGACCTAGTTTTTGACCCTTGAAGACCCATGTTCAAACTCGACCTGGATATCATCAAGGCAATCATACTCACCATGTTTCATGAAGGTCCAATGAAAAATGCAACCTCAATAGCACACACAAGGTTTTTCTATGATTTGACCCCATGATTATATTTCATCAATGCAACCTTACTAAGCAAGTTTCATGAAGGTCCAATGAAAAATGCAAACTCTATAAGCATACACAAGGGTTTTCTATGATTTGACTCTGTGACCTCGTTTTTGACCCTTGATGACCTATGTTCTTAATAGACCTAGATTTTCATCAATGCAATCATACTGACCATGTTTCATGAATGTCCAATGAAAAATGCAACCTCTATAGCATACACATGGTTTTTCTATAATTTGACCCCATGATTAGATTTCATCAATGCAACCCTACTAAGCAAGTTTCATAAAAAATCCAATGAAAAAAGCAACCTCAATTGCATACATAATGTTTTTTTTTTATGATTTGACCTGGTGACTTAGTTTTTGTCACTTCATGACCCAAGTTCCAACTTGACCTAGATTTTCATCAATGCAATCATACTGACCAAGTTTCACAAAAATCCAATGAAAAATTCAACCTCTGACAATTGCATTTTTCTATGATTTGACCCTGTGACCTAGTTTTTGACGCTGGATGACCCATGTTCAAATCGACCTTACGATTTCACCAAGGCAATCATACTGACAAAGTTTCATGAAGGTTCAATGAAAAATGCAAACTCTATAGCACACACAAGATTTTCTATGATTGATCCCATGACCTTGTTTTTGACCATAGATGACCAATGTTCATACTCCGCCTAGATTTCATCAATGCAACCATACTAAGCAAGTTTCATGAAAATACAATGCAAAATGCATAGGCAAGGTTTTTCTATGATTTGACCAGGTGACCTAGTTTTTGACCCTAGATGACCCATGTTTTAACTTCATCTAGATTTCATTAAGGCAATCATACTGACCAAGTTTCATTAAAATCCAAAGAAAAATGCAACCTCTATTGCATACACAAGGTTTTTCCATGATTTGACCCTGTGACCTAGTTTTTGACCCTAGATGAGCAATGTTCAACCTCGAACTAGATTTAATTAAGGCACTTAAACTGACCAAGTTTCATGAAGATCCAGTGAAAAATGCAACCTCTATTGCATACACAAGGTTATGTGTGGACAGGCACCACAGACAGATGACTGACATCAGGCAATCACAATATCTCACCTTAACACTTTGTGCTTAGGTGAGCTTACAAGTGATCCCCAGGGGCGTGGTCAATTTAGACCCAGTGACCATGATTTAAACACTTTTGTAGAGGTACACTAGGCAATGCTACAAAGCTCTGGGTCTTCTTGTTCTAGAGAAGAAGAATTTTAAAGTTCCATTCCCATGACAACCAGAGTTCTGCATGGAATGGAATTATTTGGGGACCTGTTGAGAGGGCTTCATGCAAGGAAGATCCCTGCCAAGTTTCATCAACCTTTGTCTAGTGGTTTCAGAGGAGATGTTGTTTGTAGGAAAATGTGAACGGACGACGTATGACGGACAATGGACGGTGAGCAATCCTAATAGCTTAGAACAATGTCATTTATACATTTTTGTATATCAGAAATTCCCTCAGTTACATCCTGCTTCCTTAAGACCAGGTTTCTCACACTTGTAATAAGATCATGTTTGACAGACTCATCAAGATATAGTAGTTACAACTTGTAGTAATATACATTGTTCTAAAAGTATCAGTGCTATTAAATGTCTTTTTGTAATAATGAGTTTGAAGGGTAATATCACTTTCACTCATAGTTAACTGATAAAATCATTTTACTGTTTAATTAATGAGAAAATTAAAACAAAAGGAGTAGCTTCTAGAATGATTTCTACTTTCCTTACAAAAACCTAACATAACATAACATATTAAAAACATCAAAAGAGAAACAAATATTTCAGAATTCTGAAAGGATTTTTCATGATTTTTTATAAATCAAATAAACACATAAAAATAAATAATCAAGTGCCTGATTTCTTTAAAAGAGATAATCAAACACACAATGTATCTCAATTTTGGAAAAAATAAACACCTTAATTAAGGACTTTAATTGATTTATACATGATAACATTATAACAGATCAATGATTGTGTTTGATCTTTCTTTGATGTTTACTGATAAAAGTAAATTTGTTTGTTCAGTGTAAGCTGTGTTCAAATCATTAAAACAAACTGGTAAACAATTAAACTGCAAACTGTAAGACAATGGGAAGATTTCCTAATAAATACTGACCAGACACCAGACCAAAGCCAACACACTGTGACTTTGTAGAGAACTCACTGAGTAGAATTATACCAAGCTAATTTATTATCTCAATATACTAGAGAAGAATTATACCAAGCTAATTTTTTATCTCAATACACTAGACAGCAGAATTATACCAAGCTAATTTATTATCTCAATATATGCTAGAGAGCAGAATTATACCAAGCTAATTTATTATCTCAATATACACAAGAGAACATAACAATCAACATGGATGTTATCTCAGCAGCTTCAACTTTACGTAGCCAGTTGGTGGCTCTCCACAACAGTGACACAACTGTCTCACAACTTGGTAAGTGGTTTATTTCATTCTTCCATGAAATCCCTGCTTTGTGATTCTAATATCCATTTAAAAGCTCAAAAATATGAATAAGGTACTTCAGGCAAGTTATACTTAAAACTGTAAAAATTATAACGAGATTACGAGGGTTTACAATTCACCATTTTTTTTTACATTTTTAGCATTTATGTTTAAAAATTATTTAACTTCAGTCTTTAGTATAATCATGTTTCAATTCACATTGTATTTTTCTCTTTCAGAGGACCAGGTACACAGTCTAGGTCAACAGTCGTTGATGTCAGCTATAGAAGACAATCAGTCTCACCATCTACGTCTGGTTCTCCGTCTGTCTGTCTGTGAGGGAGTGTGTCACATGTACAAACAATACTCAAGCAGGAAATGGGCTGAGGTAAGTAACTATTTCACTGTATAGAAATGTACATGCTAAAAACAAACAATTAACATTTCAAGAAATATAAAACACACTGAAATATCAGTGAGTATATAGAATCATTTAATCAATCCTGGTCCCAACTGTTGTCAATGGGGAAAATGTCTGTGATCTTTCAGACTAAGACTTTTCATTGCTGAAAAATTATCTATCTAATTATGTTGCAGGTACAGAATACAGCCAGATCAATCAAGTCCAGTCTGGAAGCAGACGACAGTGAGCAGATGACATCAGTGATGACATCATCACCTACAGGGGTCAGCACCAGTCAGGACAAGGCAGCTGATGTATGGACAAGTGTGTTCTGTGAAGTCTCTAGATGTGATTGACAATGCTATTGCTGACTTTCTATAGTGCTGATATTTTGTTGTGTACTGTTGTTTCATATTATTGTGCTAAAATCTGTTAAGAATGATACAATAAAATTGATGTTAATATTATCTTACTGTTTGCTTTCTGTGAATCACACTGGGGTGCCATGTACTGTGCGAGTACAAAACGGGTATAAATGTGTCAAATATAAGTCAAGAGTTATGGTACTTGATAGGATGAACTTGTTTTGTGACCTTTTAGAAGTTTCAATCCACTACTTTCAGTATTTTGGAGATATTTACTTGCACCCAAATATTAAGCCTGCATGACTCATGGGGACATAATTTGAACAATCTTGGTAGAGGTCAACTAGATAATGCTACATGCTAAATATCTAAGTTCTAGGACTCAGAGAAGAAGATATTAAAATTAAAAGTTTCTCCTATATAAGCATCTTTCATATCATTCAGATGAAGGCAGCAGATTCTGGGTTTCCATTCCATAAATATATCATGTAACAAGGCTGACTTCATCAGCAGTCCTATTAGCTTAATTTTGCTGTATGCAGTGTTGCCTGGTATTCTTCCTTACTAGATCAAACTTTTTACAAGTTAGATGATTTCATGATGCACATTATTTCCCTTGAAAGTGTTCATAGTGATTGATCATGTCAGTTACCATCTTTTCGAGACGAAAGTTATTTTTGGATATTTATTAACATTAATTACTATGGATATACGTCTTTTGTATTACTAAAAGGGACAAAATGACCTTTAAACTTTAGTACAATGCAACAAAGCGTTATGTGGATAAGGTAATAGAAGCAGTTACAATGCTGTAGCACTGATATATATGACGTCAGTGTAGCGCATGCGTGTTTCTATTTTATTTGTTCGATGCAATGAAGTGTTATCTGCCATAGCCAGTAGTTAGTCACTACAATGTTACAGCACGTATGGAGTATGACGTCAGTTTCGCGCTTTTGTTATTATTTTGCTGCGGAACAGTCGCCATATTGGAACCGGAGTTCCACTAGAATTCGTTCTATCGATCTTCTTAGGTGAGTTGTTGTATTTTTATGAATGGTCGAAGAAACTATATTATTGATATATTGATAGCGTTGTGGCTACAGAGTATAGCCTGTTTGTATTAACGATTTTTGGGCTTTATAATAGCGACCACGGTGATGACCTACATTAGCAATGCAAAATCAATTAGAGTTGCGTCCCTTGAATGAATCTAATGAATATTTATGAAGCGCTAAATCAGCCCAAGAATGGTGCCGATTTATTTCGCTTTAGAAATGATTAAAAACGGAATTGCCGGAAACAGTCTAATTTGAATATTTAATTAAGACCTTTATACCTCGGGAAAACCCGCAAATTATCCGAAAGCCGTGATTTATCAGTACAAAAACAGTGTCAAAAGTTTGACAACTGTTGATTTTCCGTTAATCGGTCGATTTCGCTTGATTTTCAGGTTTTATTTGAAAGGTTTGATTATAATTTAATGTTTTCACTCATAATTATAAACAGTGAAGGAATTCAGTCCGAACCAAACATGTTGACATGTACAAAAAAGCCAAAATGGTGGTAGTTACAAATAAAAATTATATCCCTGTCAGACTACATAATTTTTAGTCTGGAAATTTTAGTGTCTTTTCCATGCAGTAACAGTGAGTTAGTTATGGGAGATAGAGCGGTGGTATACGTAAGATGACGTCATTTTTAAATAATGAATATGCAGGAAAGAACAATAGAAAAATAAACATTCTGTGAAAATTTAACTTGCGCTTTTTCTTTGAAAAAAAAAACAACATTATTTAAAAAATTGTACTTTTCAATTGTTTACGTTTTAGTGCCATCGGGCTGTTTTAGCTCATTCGGGGAATATACCCCAATGGGGAGATATGCTTAGCCTGTTGAAGTACAGCCGTGGCCATTATTCTGTACACTGTAATGTAATACAGTAATCGTCTCATATAACTGTTAAGTTATAATTTTCTTGTTCTATAAATATCTGTACTTATTTTAGACACAGATAGGGAAAACCCACCATTTCCTATATTTAGACCTAATTCATTAAGTGCACCATAAGATAGAAAATAACAGTAAAGGTCATCTCAAAAACAGTATTATCATCCGTCTTAACTAATCCAGACCCTATCACTTTCATATAGAAACATTTGAAAGGTCTTCAAGAATTAATGCACAAACTGCTTTATAAACTTTAAAAGTTGATCGGATAAAACAACTAACATCTTCTTTAATCCTGATAGAGGGAATATGCAAGTTTGTAACTCACAAATACATCACCAAGTGTAGAGTATACTATATAAGGAAGAGTACTATCTATCTTTACTGAGAGGACCGGAGGAAGGTTGGTTATCGAATTTGCTTATACCCACCCAACCCCAATATTAGTCCACTTGCTTTTTTATACTTTCCTATCATGAATGATTATCAAACTCAGAGAGATACTGAAGGAGAGACAAGAGCAAACTAAAACAGTGCAAGTCATGTAGTTCCTTTACAAGGCTTTGAAAAAACAAGAGGGCCAAGATGGCCCTATATCACTCACCTGGCTACCATTGGCTATAATAGCATAAAGAGTCAATTTTGAACTTTGGGTTCTGATTTTAACACTCTTCGTAGTGATCCACAGTAAAATGCAATATTCCAAAGATCTAAGCTCTTGGCCTAATGGTTATACACAAGAAGAATTTTGATGTGTTCCATATATAAGCCTATGTTAAATCATGTGACCCCCGAGCAAGGTCAATTTTGACCTATGGGTCTTGATCTTGGTAGAGGTCAACTAGGCAGTGATACATGCCACATATTGAAGATTTATGTCTTGTGGTTTCAGGTATGAAGATTTTTAAAGTTTTTCCTATATATACCTATGTAAAAACAAGAGGGCCAAGATGGCCCTATATTGCTCACCTACAACTTATGACAATGTGTGACCAAACTTCAACTACAAACTATATATCATAAACACAAACATTCTGTTTGAACTAGACAAGGCAAAACTTTTGACCAATTTACATGATGATTGAGTTGTAAATGACACCTGTATGGCATACACAAGGTCTTTAACCTGACCTAGTTTTTTACCCTAGATGACCCATATTCTAATTCAACCTAGATTTGATCAAGGCAATCATACTGACCAAGTTTCATCAAGAATTCAAAGAAAAATGCGACCTGTATTGCATACACAAGGTGAACTACTTTTTCGCCCCAGATGATCCATATTCAACTTCGACCTAGATTTAATTAAGGCACTCTTATGACCAAGTTTCATGAAGATCCAGTGAAAAATGCAACCTCATACACAAGGTAATGTGTGGATAACAGACATCAGGCGATCACAATATCTCACCTAAACACTTCATGCTCAGGTGAGCTTACAAGTGACCCCCAAGGCTGGGTCAATTTAGACCCAGTGGTCATGATTTTAACACTTTTTGTAGAGGTACACTAGGCAATGCCACATATCAAAGCTCTGGACCTTCCTGTTCTTGAGAAGATTTTTAAAGTTTTTCCATTCCATTCCACTTTGTACCAGGTGAGCCAAGAACAACATCATTCATACTTTTTTATAAGTCAGAAATTCCCCCAGTTACATCCTGCTTCCTTAAGACCAGTTTTCTCATACTGCTCATTACATGTAATAAGATCATGTTTGACAGACTCACCTTAACTTAAGTAATATATATTAGTCTAAAAGTATTAATCAGCACAATTAAATATCTTTTTGTAATCATGATTTTGAAAGGTAGTATCACTTTTACTCATAGTAAACTGATAAAATGATTTTACTGTTTAATTAATGAGAAAATTAAAACAAAAAGAGTAACTTCTAGAATGATTTCTACTTTCCTTACAGAAAACTAACATAACATATTAGAAACATTAAATGTGAAACAAATATTTCAGAATTTTCATTTTTCATTATCTTTTATAAATTAAATAAAAATCTAAAAATAAATAATCAAGTATCTGATTTCTTTAAAAGAGATAATCAAACACATAATGTATCTCAATTTTGGAAAAAAACAAACACCCTAATTAAGGACTTTAATTGATTTATACATAACATTATAATAGATCACTGATTGTGTTTGATCTTTCTTTGATGTTTAAATGATTAAAGTAAATTTGTTTGTTCAGTGTAAGCTGTGTTCAAATCATTAAAACAAACTGGTAGGACAATTAAACTGCAAACTGTAAAACAATGGGAAGATTTCCTAATAAATACTGACCAGACACCAGACCCAAGCCAACACACTTTGTGACTTTGTAGAGAACACACTGAGTAGAATTACACCAAGCTAAATTATTATCTCAATATACACTAGAGAGCAGAATTATACCAAGCTAATTTATTATCCCAATACACTAAATAACAAAACAATCAACATGGATGTCATTTCAGCAGCTTCAACTTTACATAGCCAGTTGGTGGCTCTCCACAACAGTGACACAACTGTCTCACAACTTGGTAAGTGGTTTATTTTATTCTTTCATGAAATCCCTACAGACTGCTTTGTGAGTCTAATATTGATCAAGCTAAAAAATATGAATAGGGTACTAATGCAAAGGGAGTTTTCTCTAAAAAATAATTACTGTATAAAACCTAAAGCTTTCATTAAGTCAGTTGGCAGCTCTCCACAAACAAGATATATAGTATGGTGTATTTACCATTCACTTTTTTAGCATTTCTGATTAAAATTCATTAAACTTTAGTATAACTATGTTTCAATTCACATTGTATTTTTCTCTCCTTCAGAGGACCAGGTACACAGTCTAGGTCAACAATCGTTGATGTCAGCTATAGAAGACAACCAGTCTCACCATCTACGTCTGGTTCTCCGTCTGTCTGTCTGTGAGGGAGTGTGTCACATGTACAAACAGTACTCAAGCAGGCAATGGGCCGAGGTAAGTTATTATTTCACTGTACAGAAAATATGTACATGCTAAAAATAAATATAGAAAACATTTCAAGATTTCAAGAAATCAGTGATAATATAGAAGTATTAATTAATCTTGGTCCAAACTGTTGTCAATGAGGCAAAAGTCTGTTGTGGCATCAGGGGAGTTTTAAGCATGATGGTTAAGTTATAAATATATTGGCATTTTCATTATTTGGACCCACTTTAATATATTGTTATTTTCAATCTTTCAGACTAAGACTTAGTATAGCGCAGCTTAAACATATATTAAACTTGTGCTGTTAATTCATTGCTAAAACCATTTCATGATCTATCTTAATTATGTTGCAGGTACAGAATACAGCCAGATCAATCAAGTCCAGCCTGGAAGCAGACGACAGTGAGCAGATGACATCAGTGATGACATCATCACCTACAGGGGTCAGCACCAGTCAGGACAAGGCAGCTGATGTATGGACAAGTGTGTTCTGTGAAGTCTCTAGATGTGATTGACAATTCAATTGCTGACTTTCTATAGTGCTGATATTTTATTGTATACTCATGTTTCATATTGATGTATTGCTATTGTGCTTAAAGCTGTTAAGAATGATACAATAAAATTTATATAAGTATGTATCTTACTGTTTGCTTTATGTCAATCACACTGGGGTGCACACAACGGGTATAAATTTGCCAAAATGCATATCAGAGTTATGGGACTTGATGGCATGACGTTGTTAAGTGAGCTAAAATCAAATCCAATATCTGTCAAGAGTTATGGGGATTGATGGAATGACCTCGTTTTGTGTTAAGTTTCAAGCCACTACATTCAATACTTTGAAGGTATTTACTTGCACCCAAACTCTGCATGTCTAATGGGGACACTTTTTAGACAAAATACATGATGGCACATTTAGTAACCCCAGAGACCTGTGCAATCCAATATCATCATTGTTAGTTTAGAGATACCAAATCATACACAACTTTTTCTGCATTATCATAGCCCCAAAAAAGATATGATTTTTTTAAGGATTTCAGGATTATGGGACTTGAGTGTATAACATTGTGTTGTGACACCAAAGACCTGTATGAAGTTTCAATCAAATATCTCAAGTAGTTTTGGAGATAAGAACTTGCACACTAAAAGTTCAATGCTATACAATGTTATTACAACCTTGGCTTTTCAAATATCTGTAAAAATTTACTATGAAACAAAGATTCTGGACAGTCTGTCATGTATCAGTAAGAGCTTGCCAGTAACAGTTTTTCCTCCCTCCCATCTATACCCTCATGTCTCATATTTACCTTTCTAACAGCTAGTAGGTACTTCATTCCAAGTAATCCCCCATGCCGCACCTCCCACTGTTGCTGCATCAACAACTGTAGCAGTATATTGAGTACCCCTAGAATACCCTCCGACTCCAGAAACTTTATCACCACTCCGAGAGTCTGTGCACATGTTTCACGGACAGGTGCGACAACCTTAAAGTAAAGGTGAATCAATGATAACAAAGTAAGGTAATATCGAACGATACTGGGTAATGAATATTACACTATACAGTCACAAAAAATAAGTTGTTCAAGATCTTATAACTGGTTTGGTGACCTTTAGCAACTGCTGACCACCAATTGGTGCAAGTAAGAGAGCAGAACACATAATTATGATAAAATATGAAGTAGCAGATTAGAATAAACAGGGTACCAACCTACATTATTTATGTTTTCATGAGTAAAACCTTTAAAACTACAGGAGTCACCACCGAGCAAGAACCATCATTAAAACACTTAATTTCATTATAATAAAGAGTGATGGCAGTATTTTGAAACACTTGTAAAATTACACGTACTATCATGCAAATATGCAAACAGTACGGATTCACATCAGAATCAGCACAAATGTCCCCCCCCCACCCGATCTGAATCTGCACAGGTTGTAAAAGCCTGATGTTCGTTCTTGCACGGTGGGATTATTTTCTGTAAATATTGCAATACTGAAACAAACCTCATCCGAGACGTAATCACCAAATCTGTCGAGTGCTATCACAGATATTAACCTGAGCGCTAAATCTGATAACCATAACTGGTTTACTGCTGACATCTAAAATAAAACAATCAAAATATGGAAAATGGAAGAGCACATGCTGTAAAATCTCTTGAGCCACAACTTCACTTATACTGTTCCAAATACGGCTAAATTAACTATATGGCATCTTCTGATTTCTGAAGTTTATAATCACTTAGTACTTAATTCATACAGATATTAAACCCCTACCCAGCTGTATTTCTAAATGAACTTTTCCATCTCTCAATAAGTTGTTAAAACTTTTCTGAATGAAAATGAAACAGTGTAGATCATGATCAGATTGCATCATCTGCACTACCTGAATGGTAGAATCCCTGATGGCACAGACTAGTCAATTTCATTTACACACACTGACTTTTAACAGCACTTGACCATGGCCCAGTTGCTCAAAAATTTAACCGGCTGTTAGATTAATTGAAGGTTAAATTTTGATCAAAATATCACCCATCGTGGGAAAAACTAGTGTAATGTTTTTAGTTTATATTAAAAAGATTGTATTGGATATTTTTATTTCTTAATACATACAATGACAGACAAAACAGTTTACCTAAGTACTACTCGTAAAATGATTGTGCCATATAAAAAACAGAGTTGTACCACAATAGACAAGTACAATGACTTAAATCCTCCATAAGAATCTGCAAATTTTTGCACATAAAAGAGTCAGAGAGGAGTGGGGCTTCAGTCAATGGAGAGTTTCATGATTTTAGGTCAGTGACCTTGGCCACTTGCCCATACCCACTCAATAACAAAGCAGGTCAATCACATTATCTTCAAAAACGCTAAATCGCTAACCTGATCAGCTGGCGTATCTTGAGATTTTCCAGCCCCTCTGCCATGTAGCTTAATGACTTCCCTCAGTCCAGTGGCGGCACCATGACGTGTCTCCCAGGCGCTATTGAACAAGTCTGCCATCATCAACTCACAGAAACAATCAAACGGCCAATCCTCCTAGACAAACAACAGTTTTCTGTTATAATAGGTGTGTCCCTGTGTACCAAACCCTGTGTTTGGACATTGCTACATGTCCATGTTTATGCTTACATATGTATTACAAATATAAGCTTTAGCTAAGTGAAAAAAAAAAAACCTTTTATTACAGATATTTTTGATAGATATTTTATTTCACACCAGAAGGTCAGACCCATGTAGTACTACCGTACATATGTGTATACCCAAATACAGTGACAAAAGTTCATACTAATCACTGGCCTCATTATTTTCAAAACAAAAAAGTTATATGGATATAACAAACTCCGGATATAAGACACACATTTTAAATGGTCACAATTTCACTTGTGAACAAGAGCTGTCCCTCACAAGTGACGAATGCCCCCGAAAGAGGTGCCTCACAGTCTGTGTCCTCTCCATGTGCTCAATAAATGTGCTATGTAATTTTAAAATCCTTCCATGCATGACAGAGTAATCATGCATACAGTATTCCATTACTTTAAACACTAAGTGTGACCTTGACCTTTGAGGTAGGGACTTGGGTCTTGCCTGGACACATCCGCTTGATGTGCTAGACATTTTTGCCAAGTTATTTTAAAATCCTTCAAAGCATAATAAAGTTATAGTCCGGACACAAATGTATGCATATATACAGGATTCCATTACCTATAAATTCTAAGTGTGACCTTGACCTTTGTGGTAGGGATGTGGGTCTTGCACGTGACACGTCGTCTTGATGTGCTAGACATGTGTGCCAAGTTATTTTAAAATCCTTCAAAGCATGACAAAATTACAGTCCGGACACGAATGCGTGCATATATGCATATATAGAGGAATCCATTACCTTCAAACTCTAAGTGTGACCTTGACCTTTGAGGTAGGGACGTGGGTCTTGCACGCGACACGTCGTCTTGATGTGCTAGACATTTGTGCCAAGTTATTTTAAAATCCTTCAATGCATGACAAAGTTACAGTCTGGACACGAATGTGTGCATATATGCATATACAGAGGAATCCATTACCTTCAAACTCTAAGTATGACCTTGACCTTTGAGCTAGGGATGTGGGTCTTGCACGCGACACGTCATCTTGATGTGCTAGACATGTGTGCCTAGTTATTTTAAAATCCTTCAATGCATGACAAAGTTACAGTCCGGACACGAATGTGTGCATATATAGAGGATTCCATAACCTTCATACTTCAATTGTGACCTTCACCTTTGAGGTAGGGATGTGGGTCTTGCACGCGACACGTCGTCTTGATGTGCTAGACATGTGTGCTAAGTTATTTTAAAATCCTTCAATGCATGACAGAGTTACAGTCCGAATACGAATTTGTAAGTGGGGACGGACAGACAGACGGTGCGATTTTAATATGCCTCCCTTCGGGGGCATAAAAAAGGAATTTACTATATTATCAACACTGAAACTGTTTTAGAACACAAATGCTTTTATATAGACTTCAATCAGATAGTATTTCTTCAAAATGTATAAACTATAGGTCAAAATTTTATTAAGCAGAAGAAACCAAACATCTGCAAATACATGTATACTGAATTACCTCTTCCGTCATATCACTTATAATACCAGTACTGTCTGACCCATTCTCTGACTTCATTCTCTTCCCAGGCGGTTCATTCTCCTGCCTACAATAAAAGAGATCTCATTCAGTAAGTTTTCACAAAATTATAAATTCAGTGATACAACCAGTATAAAAGAGTTAGAATGTAAAAATTATTGATCTTGACATAATATAAAGTTACGTAGAAATATGTCAATTTACACCAACAGAAAGGTTTTGCTAAAATTCCATAGTTGGAAAGGGTAAAAACCAAAAAGAATACAAAACATTCTGGTAGTGTGAAGACTAGTATTGTTGTTTGACAATCTCCTCCATGCCCCTGTCCCCCCCCACATTATTGATGTTTGACAATCTCCTCTAAGCCACTGTCCCCCCCCCATCCCAATTATTGATGTTTGAAAATCTCCTCCATGCCCCCCCCCCCAAAAGGAAAGATTTCACTGGGTCAAAGTGACCCATAAGTATAATATGCAAAACAACAGCAATTGCAGCATGGTTAAATTAAAATCCTTAAAGCTTTAACAAGAGGGCCAAGATGGCCCTATATCGCTCACCTTGGTACAAGTCCACTTGCCTGGTGGAAGATCACTAGATAATGTTATATACCAAATAAGTTTTCCTATATACGCCTTTGTAAAACAAATGATCCCCCCGGGCAAGGTCAATTTTGACCCCAGGGGCATAATTTGAACAAACTTTGAAGAGGTCTACTAGGCAATGCTACATGCCAAATATCTAAGCTATAGGCCTTGTGGTTTCAGAGAAAAAGATTTTTAAAGTTTTCCCTATATAAGCCTATGTAAAACTAAGTGACCCCCGGTGCGGGGTCAGTTTTGACCCAGGGTCATAATTTGAACAATCTTGGTAGAGGTCCACTAGCCAATGCTACATGCCAAATATCTAAGCTCTAGGCCTTGTGGTTTCAGAGAAGAAGATTTTTAAAGTTTTTACTATATAAGCCTATGTAAAACTAAGTGAGCCCCCCCCGTGCAGGGGTCAATTTTGATCTGAGGGTCATAATTTGAACAATCTTGGTAGAGGTCCACTAGCCAATGCTACCTGCCAAATATCTTAGCTCTAGGCCTTGTGGTTTCAGAGAAGATTTTTAAAGTTTTTACTATATAAGCCTATGTAAAACTAAGTGACCCCCGTGCAGGGTCAATTTGGACCCGGGGCTCATAATTTGAACAATCTTGGTAGAGGTCCACTAGCCAATGCTACATGCCAAATATCTAAGCTCTAGGCCTTGTGGTTTCAGAGAAGAAGATTTTTTAAGTTTTTCCTATATATTCCTATGCAAAACTAAGTGACCACCCCGGTGCAAGGTCAATTTTGACCCGGGGGTCATAATTTGAACAATCTTGGTAGAGGTCCACTAGACAATGCTACATGCCAAATATCTTAGCTCTAGGCCTTGTGGTTTCAGAGAAGAAGATTTTTAAAGTTTTTCCTATATATACCTATGCAAAAACTAAGTGCCCACCCGCGCTGGGTCAATTTTGACCCGGGGGTCATAATTTGAACAATCTTGGTAGAGGTCCACTAGAAGATGCTACATGCCAAATATCTAAGCTCTAGGCCTTGTGGTTTCAGAGAAGAAGATTTTTAAAGTTTTTCCTATTTGTTGCCATAGCAACCAGAGTTCTGCATGGAATGGAATTCTTTGAACAATTTTGGTAACATTCCTGCATAGTTTTATCAACATTGGCCTAGAGGTTTCAGAGGAGATGTCATTTGAATCAAAATGTTGACGGACGACGGACAACGTACGACGTACGACGGACAATCATCGATCAGAAAAGCTCACCCTGGCGTAGCCAGGTGAGCTAAAAAAGATGAAAACAAGACAGATAAACAAGAAATGTGACCTTTCAAACACTGTTTCGTGTTGTCTGCTATAGTCTGGACCATACTTATTTGCTCAAGATTTTTACAGAACCAAGCTTGGCAAACCTCATGATGGTTATCAAGCAGAAAGTTACGCAGGTTTTTCTAGCTTTAGATCAGAAACTGCTTAAATGTCCAAAGAAACTTTGACCTTGACCTACAACCCACTGATTTCAAAATTTATATGGATCTTAGGCCCAGTGATTGTTAGGTATTTGATGGGAACCAACTGTCTAAGATTAACCTTTG